>JADRCD010165351.1:0-19211 GCA_019843815.1 Montemys delectorum | reverse complement strand
ATTGGTACAGTGACAGGCAGGTAGATCAATGGAACAGAATTGAAGACTCAGAAATGAACCCATGCACCTATGGTCACTTGATCTTTGACAAAGGAGCTAAAACCATACAGTGGAAAAAAAGATAACATTTTCAACAGATAGTGCTGACTCAACTGGCGGTCAACATGTAGAAAAATGCAAATCGACCCATTCCTTTCTCCTTGTACAAAGCTCAAGTCCAAGTGGATCAGGGACCTCCACATCAAACCAGATACATTGAAACTAATAGAAAGTAAAGTGGGGAAGAACCTTGAGCAAATAGGCACAGGGGAAAATTTCCTGAAGAGAATGCCAATAGCTTCTGCTATAAGATCAAGAATTGACAAATGGGACCTCTTAAAGTAGCAAAGCTTCCATAAGGCAAAAGACACTGTCAATAGGACAAAAAGGCAACCAACAAATTGGGAAAAGATCTTTACCAACCCTATATCTGATAGAGGGCTAATATCCAATGTATACAAAGAACTCAAGAAGTTAGTCTCCAGAGAACCAAATAACCCTATTTAAAAATGGGGTATAGATCTAAACAAAGAATTCTCTACTGATCAACACCAAATGGCTGAGAAGCACCTAAAGAAATGTTCAACATCCTTAGTCATCAGGGAAAAGTAATTCAAAACAACTCTGAGATTCCACCTCACACCAGTCAGATTAGCTAGGATAAAAGACTCAGGTGACAGCACATGCTGGAGAGGTTGTGGAGAAATAGGAAGACTCCTTCATTGCTGGTGGGATTGCAAACTGGTACAACCACTCTGGAAATCAGTGTGGCAGTTCCTCCGGAAATTGGACATAGTTTTACCAGAGGACCCAGCTATACCACTCCTGGGCATATACCCAGAAGATGCTCCAACATGTAATAAAGACACATGCTCCACCATGTTCATGACAGCCTTATTTATAATAGCCAAAAACTGGAAACAACCCAGATGTCCCTCAACAGAGGAATGGATACAGAAACTGTGGTACATCTACACAATGGAGTACTACTCAGCTATTAAAAACAATGAATTTATGAAATTCTTAGGGAAATGGATGGATCTAGAGAGTATCATCCTGAGTGAGGTAACCCAATCACAAAAGAACACACATGGTATGCCTTCTCTGATAAGTGGTTATTAGCCCAGAAGTTTGGAATACAGGAAGAACAACCCACAAACCACAAGAAACTTAAGAAGAAAGAAGACCAAAAGGTGGACATTTCATTCCTTCCTAAAAAAGGGGAACCAAATACCCACAAAAGGAGTGGAAGAGATTAACTATGGAGCAGAGACTGAAGGAAGGACAAGCATATAGCTATCTCCTGAGAGGCTGTGACAATACCTGACCAATACAGATGTAGAGGCTCACAGCCATTCATTGAACTGAGTACATGGTCCCCAATGAAGGAGTTAGAGAAAGGATTTATGGAGCTGAAGGGTTTGCAGCCCCTTAGAACGAACAACAATTACTAACTAGTACCCTCAGAGCTCCCAGGGACTCAAGCACCAATCAAGGACTATACATGGTAGGATTGAATGTTCTGGCAGCATGTGTATAGTAGAAGATCGAAAATTTGATCATCTATAGGAGGAAAGGACCTCGGCCTCGTGAAGGTTTTGTGCCCCAGTGTATGGGAATGCCAGGGCCAATAAGTGGGAGAGGGTGGGGTGGCAGGCGTGGGGAGGGGGGAGGCAAAAGGGGGGGTTGTTCTTGTTGTTTTTGTTTGTTTGTTTGTTTTTTGGAGGGGAACCTGGGAAAGGAGAAATTTACATGTAAATAAAAAAAAAGAAGAAGAATCTCATAAGTCAAGTGTATAAACAAAAGGGCAAGCTACAATTTGCAGAGAAGACGCACACGATGAATGAGCTGCACATCGCAAGAACATGTTTTTCCACAGATGCATAGAAACACAGAAAAATAGCTAGTTTTAATGAATAATATAAAGTAAACTCACTCCTATCTGTTATGCACGGGAAAAGTACAAAAATACATTTCACAAATGTTGTATTTTTGAAAAATCTGAGGTCGTAGGACCCTTCTCTTATTTTCTTGGAGTTTTATCTAAAGCACTCAGAAATCTTTTCAATGGTCTCATTCTTACCCCATGTTCTTACAAATAGATTTTATGATTACCAACAATATAGGTGAAAAAGAAAAGGTAGATTTCACTGCAGAAGAACAGGGAAGCTCCCTCCAGTATTATCCAAAATTCAATGAAATCACTGATAACTCTCAGTTTCTCTACACAGAAAATACAGTGAAATGTGGTTGAGTTAACCACACTTCTAATTTCTAAATTGTGTACTTTGCTTCCTTTATTATCATTACATTGGTCTAAATCAACTGAATTTCACAAATGAGTTACAATTACAATACTAAAAAGGTTTTCTCCCCAATTTGTTTATTAATAACCCATTCTATAAAATAATTCCTTCTTTTATTAACTGATAATTTATATCATATAATACACAGACAAATATAGATCACAAGAATGAAACTAAAGTTCTAGGCATATATGATACATCAGATTATTTTAAATTTCTAGAATATTTTACAAACTTTTATCACAAAAGATTATTAATGGACCAATGTTTTCCACTTCAAAGGATAACCATCCTGTCCAGCAAAGTTCCATTTTGGGGATTTTACCAAAGAGAGGATGTTTTCAATAATAAAAGAGAATTAAGTATTTAGGCTATTCCAGAAAGTCCAAATCAGTGTTATCTAGTGATGATCCAGGAAGTAAAAATTATCATGAAATTTGGTGAATGAATACTTTCTGATACATATACCTCAGAAGCAGGTTCTTGGACAATTACCCTATAAAATTCTAACTCTTGGGGATAAATATCCCTTTGGTGAAATATCTACAGTGATTTCTACAAAAATTATAGCTAACATGATAATTAATTTATTTACTCAGAATAATACTGAAATAATTATTTTTAAAATATTTTACCTCTCCTGAAAGGAATTATTTTTTAAAGGCTTTTTTTTGTATGTTTGTTTTTGGTTTTTGATTTTTGTTTTTTTGAGACAGGGTTTTTCTGTATAGCCCTAGCTGTTGTAGAGCTCACTCTGTAGACCAGTGCTGTAATTAAACGAGTGTGCCAACACTGCCCTGCAAGGCTTTTTATTCTTTTAGTACATTCAGCTAAATCAAACCTGTAATACTAAAGACTGTTTTGTTGATACCATTTTATGGTCTACCATACTTTCTAAATAAAAGCAAAAATAGAGTAAGCTTCGGGAGATTGCTCAAATGTTCAAAGGGCTTGCTGTTCTTGCAAAAGACCTGAGCCCCATTCCCACCACCCACCTAATGGGCTTAAAACAACCTGTAACCACAGCTGCAGAGGATCTAATCCCCCTTCTCTACTCCACAGGCACAGACACAACCCCACAAACTGATACATAAACATAAACATAAAATATTTAAAAGCATAGTTATCAGTTATTTTTAAGGAAAGTTAAAGAGTTAGAAAACCTGCTGTAATTATCTTCTCTGGTGCATTATGAGCAGTAAAATCATCTTAATCCCTGAGCCTTTCATTTTATTTTCTAAAATGGAAATCAAACAAATTAAAAATCTTTTCAAAAATAACACATGTCAAAAGTAATCAGTCTCTCCACTATCATTTATACTGGGAAATTAATCTCCATCCAAATGTACTTAAATATGACTTGTAAATGACTTAGAAAATGATGAGGAATCATGTTACTACAACTACTTATTCCTACCAAAGACATTGTTGTGAAGGAATTTATTCTCAAAGAACCAACAAGAGAAGGGTAGTCTGCAAATGAGGACAGTCAGTTCCTATAATGGGCAGCCTGTTCTCTGTAGACCTACACAGAAAAAGAATGCTCTAGTTTCATAAGCAGATTTTCGCTTTTATTTTTGTTTTTATTTTGTTTTGTTTCTTTTTTTTTTTTTTTGGAGTCTAGTTTCTTGAGTTCTTTGAATATATTTGGTATTATGGAGTACTACTTACCTATTAAAAACAATGGATTCATGAAATTCTTAAGCAAATGGATAGAACTAGAAAATATACTGAGTGAAGTAAACCAATAACAAAAGATCACAAATGGTATGCACTCACTGATAGGTGGATATTAGCCCAAAAGCTTGGAATACCCAAGATATAATTCACAGACCACATGAAGCTCAAGAAGAAGGAAGACCAAAGTGTGGGTGCTTCGGTCCTTCTTAGAAGGGATAACAAAATTCTCATGGCAGCAAATATGGAGACAAAGTGTGGAGTAATATAGCAGAGGATGACCTTATCGGGCATCAATGGGAGAAGAGGCCCTTGGGTCTGTGAAGGCTCGACGCCCCAGTGTAGGGGAATTCGAGGGCAGGGAGGCAGAAGCAGGTGGGTGGGGTACACCCTCATAGAAGCAAGAGGAGAAAGGATAGGATAAGGGATTTTTCAGCGAGGTGGGGGATCAGAAAAGGGGATAACATTTGAAATGTAAATAAATAAAATATCCGATAAAAAAATTCCTCTACAGTTGTTCCGCAAAAGACATGTACTTTGCAAGGAAGTTTCAATGTGGCCATGCTCTAAGTCTTGTTATGATAATTATTATGAGGAAACATTTCCAAATGTTTACTGTGTTGAAATATGTAAAATGTAATCTTCTTTGTGTCAGACTCCAGGAGTTTCAACCAGGAGTATCTAAATAAGTCAACTTGGATGGAGTTTTATTTTTTTTACTTCAACTCTTATGCTTGCAAAAACCCCACACTTTTCACTTTGCTTCTCAAGTGACAGAATGACTAGTATAAGGTTTGCTCCTACCTCGGTATCTGGCACTTGCATCAAACAGTAAAGCAGTGAATCTACCTAACCTTAAACTGAGTCTTACAAAATAGTTAGGGGAAGTAATCTTTCCACTTCAAAGTTTCATTTTATCGGATATTCTGCTGTAATAATGTGAAGTCAACTAAAACAGACATTATTACATTATCACCACATCAGATGCTAGAGAAAGATATTCTTGTCTCCATAGATAGTTTAATTGCCATTTGTAACCAAGTAGCACATGTCAAGTATAAAAATACTTGCCTGTGTTATCTTTTACTGTCTCAGAAATTCTGAAAACTAGGTGCTATATTTTCATGTTAAAAACTAAGTATCAAAATATTATCATAGAAAGATGGTAGAACTACTATTCAGATGCTCAACTTCAGAGACCAAGCTCTAAAACTTTGCAAAGAGCAGTGTGTCTTAAGAGTTCATTCTCGAAGGCAGTAATGTATGTCTTCATTAAAACAGATTTCTTTTCTTGGAGTTTTGCCTGGAGACCCACAGGTCAGGTGATACTAAAAGAAAAGATATATTTGATCACTTCTAAGATCAAATCTGTGCTAAGGGGATGCCTTTTAAAGACAGGGTTAGACAAACACTTGAGAAGAATTTCTGAATGCCAATGCTCCACTTAGCTAGGCAATTTAAACATCATTCTCAGCTTGAGTAAACCTTAATGAGTTCCTTACTTATGAAAGATTCCTGATGGGCTTTTTCTTTTTTTACAATATTCACCTGTCTTTGAAAATATACAACTACAATATTTGTTTCTTAAAACATTTGCGATGTAAATGTTCCATGACACAAGAGTTCCTTTCTTTAGGATATGAGAGCCATCCCTTTGACATACTCATCAAGAAGACTAAATTTCCTGTTCACCATGTATACAGAGGAACAGAAATGTGACAGTGTTAAGGAACAATGAGCAAACACAGTTGGCTTAATCATAACCAGTTTGTTTTCTGACATTCTTCAGTGCCTTTCCATTGGGATGCCTAAACATTTAAAATATTCTCCTATTTTTTCTACAGTAGAATTGAGTTCAAACCTCTTTTTTTCACTTACAATAGCCTTAAAAACATTGCTTTTACAAAAAATGTTCACTGTAATTTCTTCTTCCTTATGTTACAATATTCAGGCCACAAGTGCTGTAAGTTACTTTTTTTCTTGATGTACATAAAATTTCTGTTAAGGAGAAGTTGCAGACATTAAAGCTCCAGGGATACAAAGGCTATGATACAGAAAAGTCTGCCTAAGCAAGAGGCAAGGTACAGAACTATTGTGGCTTTGCTCTCTAGATATAGAATCTTGTGTTAGAGTTCTCCAACAAAATGAACTAGTGAGATGTATGTAAGATATAAAGAATAGATTTATTACATGAATTGATATTGGTACAATCAGAGATATATAATATTTATAGATATAATAGTAATTAAACTACATGATTACAAAGATAAGATGTAATATAGACGACTTACTCCTTAGTAACTACAAATTGTTGTCAACCAAGCACAGGGAGAAACTTGTTTCTATAGACTTGGCTTGCTTTAACTTTGTGTCTTAGTCAGGGTTTCTATTCCTGCACAAACATCATGACCAAGAAGCAAGTTGGGGAGGAAATGGTTTATTCAGCTTACTTCCACATTGCTGTTTATCACCAAGGAAGTCAGGAATGGAATTCAAGCAGGTCAGGAAGCAGGAGCTGATGCAGAGGCCATGGAGGGATGTTCCTTACTAGCTTGCTTCCCCTGGCTTGCTCAACCTGCTCTCTTATAGAACCCAAGACTTCCAGCCCAGGGATGGCACCACCCACAAGGGGCTCTACCCCCTTGATCACTAATTGAGAAAATGCCCTACAGCTGGGTCTCATGGAGGCGCTTCCCCAACTGAAGCTCCCTTCTCTGTGATAACTGTGTCAAGTTGGCACACAACCAGCCAGTACACTTTGTTAACCAACAACTAAAGAATTACTGCTTTGGGGTTATAACAAGATTATGGAAAAATATCAAATGAAAACAGATAGATGAAAATTATTAGTTAGATATGTTTCACATAAGAAATCGTAATCAATACTCCTGTTGGAAATTTCTCCTGTGTAATGATTATGATTTTAATCTGTTTGAAGAATGTAGTTGTGGTGACTGTCGCTAGAAAATGTGTAACTTGTGGCTTTGAACTAATATTCTTTCTAATAGAAACTTTATCTTAACAGGTATAAAAAGGGGTTAAGAAAAAAACTAGAGTCCTGGAGCCTGTCTTTGCTTCAACCATTCTGTGTGTGTCCCATTCTTTTCCATAATTTCTGGCTAAAATAGGTAGCAGCTCACATTGACTGCTAGCTAGACCTACGCTCTTTAGCCTCTCTGTTTGCTGATTCCTGTCAGCTGCTCTCAGCACTGACCCCAGCTGATGCAATACCTCACTGCCTGCCTCACTTTACCCTGTGATGTCAAAGCTGATCTTTGATAGCTGATTGCCTGAGAGGCACCACAAAAAGATCAAAGTTCAACTTTTTAGAGTGATTCTTGGCCTCCAAGTGATATAGACAGTGTATGGGACTCAAGAGAAACTTAACAAAGGAATCCAAAGCAGACTGATTCTCACTGGGGTTATGTACAGAAGCCTGCCATAGGAGGAGGAAGAGTTCAGGTGATTCCAAATTTTTGCCAAAAGGAAATAAATATAGCAGTATATACAAGTAAGACAGGCTAATGGGCTAATGGGACTGCTGGGCTCAATACCCGCCCTTAGAAAGTTGTCTGAAAGAAGGCAGACACCCTTTCTATAGTTTATTGTATCTGAGAAGAGGGGTAAATAAAGAAGAGCAAAAGGGGCTTTTTTGTTTGTTTTTTGGATTTTTTTTTTTTTTTTTTTTTGAGAGACAGGGTTTCTCTGTATAGCCCTGGCTGTCCTGAAACTCACTCTGTAGACCAGGCTGGCCTCAAACTCAGAAATCTGCCTGCCTCTGCCTCCCAAGTGCTGGGGTTTTATTAGCCCAGAAGCTCAGAATACCCAAAATATAATCCACAAACCACAAGAAACTCAAAAAGAATGAAGACCAAACTGTGGATACTTCATTCCTTCTTAGAAGGGGGAACAAAATACCTACGGAAGGAGTTGCAGAGAAAAACTATGGAGCAGAGACTGAAGGAAGGACAATGCAGAGACTGCTCCATCTGGGAATCCTTCCCATATTCAATCATCAAACTGAGACACTATTGTGGATGCCAGCAAGTGCTGGCTGACAGGAACCTTATATAGCTGTCTCCTGGGAGGCTCTGACAGTGCCCTAATACAAAAGCAGAGGCTCACAGCCATCCATTAGACTGAGCACAGGGTCCCCAATGAAGGAGCTAGAGAAAGGACCCAAGGAGCAGAAGGATTTGCAGCCCCTTAAGAGGCACAACAATATGAACTGACTAGTACCTTCATAGCTCCCAGGGATTAAACCACCAACCAAAGAGTACACATGGGGGGACTCATGGCTCCAGCTGTATATGTAGCAGAGGATGGCCTAGTATGTCATCAATGGGAGGAGAGGTCCTTGGTCCTGTGAAGGTTCTATGCCCCAGTGTACGGGAATGCCAAGGCCAGGAAGTGGGAGAGGGTGGGTGGGTGAGTAGGGGGAGGGGGTAGGAAGCAGTTTTGTTTTGTTTTGTTTTGTTTTGTTTTGTTTTGTTTTCAGAGAGGAAACCCGGAAAGGAGATATCATTTGAAATGTAAATAAAGAAAATATCTAATAATTAAAAAAGGCATGTGCTACCACTGCTGGGCCAAGAAGACCAAAAGTATATATAGAGGTGCAATATTTTCAACCTTCAACACAGAGCCCAATCACGATCATAGAAAGTGTGTAAATAATTCAAACAATTTTAGTATTACTTGACAATCAATTTTAAAGTGAATCAGAACTGTTTAATCTTGAAGAAGCCAATCTTGAGTTTTCGAAGTCTAATCAGTGAATATATGCATCAGCAGACACTTGTGAGAATGCAAAATGGTTCATAGTCGGTTTGTTCCCTTTAATATTGAATACACTCTTCAGATTCAGCAAACATACTCCTTGATATCTATCTAAAGATTATAAAACAAATTCACATGAAAACTTGCATGATACTCAATTCAGTTTTAGTCATCTTTTATATTTTTTATTTTTATTAAATATTTCCTCTTCCTCCCATCCCTCTCCTCCTTCTGTGTTACTGCCATAAGTCACCTACTCCTCAAATTCATGGCTTTGTTTTCTGTAATCATTATTGTTACATATACGAATAAATTTACAAATACAACCTTCAGAGTCCACTTAAGCATTCTCATATATATATGTTTTTAGGACTAACTGCCCACAATTTGTTAACCAATCAGGAGACTAATTCTCCTTCTCTCAGAGGTCCTTAATTGCCTGAAGCTCTTCACCAAGAGGTAAGACCCTTGGTGATTTCCTACTTCCGTGGCATTAGGCCAGCTACTGTTAATAGCACTCACACATTATTTAAACAACAACTTTGTTGTGATTTGATGGGGTAGTTTCTTTGTCATATCTAGATGATACAATATAATATCTGACTTCCTGGTCTTCTGGCTCTTAGGATTTTTCTGTCACCTCTTACACAATGTTTGCTGAGCCTCAGTGGTAGGGCTTGTGTAGTAGTTTTAATATGTGGCTGGGAACACCATAGTCAGTTGCTGTCTGCATTTCGATGAGCTGATGTTCTATGTAATGCTCTCCCCCTACTGCATGTAGAGGCTTCTTTGATTGAGGATGAGTGGAACTTATAAATATATAGAAGATACAAAAGATATTAAATTAGAAAGTTGGCCATAAAGCTGGAGAGATGGCTCCACGGTTAAGAGCACTGACTGCTCTTCCAGAGGTGCTGAGTTCAATTCCCAGTAACCACATGGTGGCTCACAACCATCTCTAATGGGATCTGGTGCCTTCTTCTGGTGTGTCTGAAGACAGCTACAATGTACTCATAAAATAAATCTTTTTAAAAAAAAGTTGACCACAGTAGGTTCTCCTCAATGATCCATGACCTCACTAGCCACAGGTATTTGATTAGATTTACTCCACCAGGCATAGAATTTCTTTTGTTGATCATGCCTTCAGTCTAAGACTCCATGATATGAGCATCACTATTGCCCTTTTCAGACAATCATGCCATGTTGGCCATTGATGTGGTTCACAGGCTTCACAGCTGGGAAAGACTATTGATTGTTTTTTCCCTTGGCAATACACAGAGCACTTTAAGCTCTTCACGAGGGGTCTTTTCGGTCATCTCCAGCTGGAATTTTCAGTGTACGATCTCCAAAGTTCCTGATGTCTTCAACAATAGGTACATACCACTATCCTCTAGGAGGCCACAAAGGTTAAGAACACTACTTTAGGTTATTTTCAGAGGCTCTTAGACTGCTCTGACTAACAATTCAGAAGGGATATCTCATTCCTGATACGAGAGTTTTTGTTCTAGTATAACTATAACCTTATTTAATATATATTAATAAAAGTTCTTGATATGTTAAGTACATATTTATGTATGTATGCATATAGTTACATATTATATGTAGTTAGGAGTAAATATAAAATATGATTTCTTATGGCTTTTCCAAAAACCTTTAGTGTTTTTCTCCCTCCTTTTTCATCTCCTTGTCTATTGTCCTCCCTTTCCAACCCCAACTATAGCTTCTCTGTGTTTTCCATTTCCCCACTTTCATATCACAGGCATCCTGCCATTTCCCCTTAGTGTGGGAATAGATTTAGGAAGTAATTGTCTTGCCCACTTGGTGAGCTTGAGGACAATTAGAGGGCCTATCCCAAAAGTGATTTAAACATTTCCAAGGATGATATCTGAGCTCGTCCTGTGGCCCACATATGCACAAACAAGCATGTACAAATACAACTCCAAAAAGAATCTAAACTTAAAGGTGTTCTGAATAAAACGTTTTAAAGCCACTCTTTGCAAGAGAAAAAAGGCTGAATGCTTTAGGTCATCAGTTACAGAAGCCTATCCTTTGAAGTTCTATAAGGGGATTATATGTATAGATGTACCTATCACTGTGAGCTTAAGAAATGAATTAAAATTGAATAAAATTGGCACTATGTTAATCTAGTAACTGTTTCCGTATAGTTAACTAGTGGCCTCAGTTGTTGACTTATCACACCTGGAAAATGGGAACCTGTCTGTTCTGGATATATATATATATATATATATATATATATACGTATATATATATATATACGTATATATATATATATATCAGTGTATACTTCAGTTTTCCCTTTATGTTTTTTAAAGACAACATACTAAATAATGTAGATCAAGATTCAAATCACTAGGTGAACATCTTGTAAATAAGTTGGTCATAAAGTAAAAAGATTAAACTTGGTGACTTCTTTCATAGAAGTCATGCTTATATTTAAATGTGTTTATAACCTAGGAAGTTGTTATGCTGGACACATGACCAATAGTTAGGAACCTCCTTTAACAGGGTTTGGTTTCCTAAAGGAAATATCTGTGGTACATCACCTGGAAAGTTGTAAGCATGAGGAGGAGGAATCAGGAAAGTAGATGATTGACACGTGATGCTTAGAGGATGCATAATTACAGGAAGCAAAAGGAAAAAGGCCCTAGGTAAAATTCAGAGTAAAGCAGGAAAAGGAAAAGGAAAAAAATGATGTTTCTTCTTAAAGACCTTAAAGCTTTCCAAATAAACCCAATATAAAAGAAATTAATAGGTAAAAATAGCTGTGGTGGGAATGTTAATCAGAAAGTCATAGAAAATTCCACAGGTTCTAAAGTTGTTGATACCTTTTCTATACATTCTTAACAGCAGTTTTCTATGAAAAGAGAAAATATAAGTTCAATGAAAACCCATAAATATAAATATAAAAATAAAAATAAATATAAAAGATCTCACTGAAATATGACAGTAGTTACTAAGATTTAGCTAAGTGTAATGTTACAGGTCTCTAATCCCCAAACTTGGAAGGTGGAGGCAGGGAATTGTAAATTGAAACCAGCTTAGTTTAAAAATCCAGACCCAGGTAAGGTCAGAAATAAACTGTCTCAAAATTCCCACAAATCAACATTGAAATAAAAAGTAATGCCTTCAATGACTTAAATGAATTAAAATTATTTAAATATATTCATTTCTGAAAATATCAGTCCTTTAAGATCAATTATTTAAGATTGATTTTAGGTTTTATGCTATTCACTGATGTGCATAAAGACTGAGGAACAATTATGGATTCCACCCTGATCTCTCTAGGGGATACTCACTCTTCTAGAAGTTAAAGATTTAAGAAAAGTTGGGTAAATTAATACCTGTCACGTTTCCAGGAATTCTTAAGTGAACTTAAAGTGTCATGATCAAATATCTTAACTTTTTCCCTGAGGATTTACCAGGATGGAACAAATCTCCTCTTAAAGTTCTAGTGACAGCAGATCCTAGTGAAGGACTGGACCTCCAAAATAATTGGAAGTTACTGGTATTTTCTCTGAAATTCTATTGTACTTTTCCCCAACCCACCATAAGCTTACTGAATGCTAAATGCCAGACTCACAGGTGCTCTTTCAGTTTGCATATTCATAGCAACTTCATTTACCTAGCCCTTCCTTATACCCTACCGTGTTATATTTTAGTAATCACCATCAGGCAGCTAAAATGTCAAGCAAAGTTTTCTAATGAGAATAAGCAGCGGGGTTGTGATCTGTCTTTCTCTTCTTTAAGTGTATGGTAAGGCTTTTTCCTCTGCCTTTGCTCAGACAGTTCCCACTGAAAACACTCATTTCAGTTGATGAGAAGAATCTTCAGTAGAATTATCTGCCTAATTATCTCTCAAAAGTGTCAATTGTAATTTGAATGAGTTCTTTGTCAAAAATCAGAAACAATGGTTTTAGCATTTAACAATCAGATGACTCTTCAACAAAACTTTTACCACAGAATCTTCACCAGTACTTTTTCTCATTATATATCACATCCGAGTATATAGACCCTACCAGTCATTCTGCAGTATGCAGTCTTACAATATTTGTAGCTTTGAAAGTAATAGGTAACTTTCAGTAACATAGGAAACAAATTTAACAAGTGTAACACTTCCCTGTCTGGAGCATGTATCATCCAGATGCAAACATGGCTTGTTGGGAATCTGTTCATTCTGGCTTTCCAAATCCCAGTACCAAAAAATCACCTCCCTCCCAAATCCTGATGTTTTCCTTCCTGTCTACCCTGCCATGAATTGTGTGCTTTTGATGTATATAAATATATACAACTAATAATCTACTAAAATTGAATTCTCATGTTAAGAAGTTCCTTTAATTTTCTATTCTATTTTTGGCTCTG
This sequence comes from Montemys delectorum, assembly GCA_019843815.1. Lineage (NCBI taxonomy): Eukaryota > Metazoa > Chordata > Mammalia > Rodentia > Muridae > Montemys > Montemys delectorum. The sequence goes on along the minus strand of JADRCD010165351.1, from coordinate 6,033 downwards.
TAACAAGCAGCAAAGTTTACATAATACATATTTATTAAATGAATTAATGAGTGCATTAAATGAATTAATTCATAATTGTGTAATTGGGTAAAGAATAATTCTTAATCATATTTAAAAACTAAATCTATAATGCCTATTCCCTTTGTCTTTATAATACTAGGTAAATCCTTCAAAATAGAGACCTTAGTATTCCTAACATTATTATAGTACATATACACTAATGTCAAGTCACTTACATGTTCAGTCCTATATGGAATAACTCAGGATAGGAGGAAGGTAGAAACTTAAGTGGCCTGTTTTGTCAGCCTGGTAAGGGGAATCATTGACCCTAATAACCATTATCTGGATAACAAGAACAGATGTTCTAATAAACTCTTTCATTTACTTTTGCCTCCCCTGGTAAACCATAGACCAACATTATCAAGTCACATTATTGTTTTGAATGATCACACTAATTGAGTGCAAGAACACATTTTAATGGTACCAGTCCATCTACAAATACATAAGTATATCTGCAATCTTTCTGAGGTCACCTGATTTTCTTCCACTCGATTCACCCAAAGTCAGTCTTTCAACTTTTACTTTCTTTGGCTCATTATGTAAGCAGCTGTACAATTAGGATTTGAATTTTAAATCTGGCATTTTAAAATACAGTCAATATTTCTCCATTGCGCACTTCTAGCAGTTGTCTGTTGCATAATCAGCATGAAATCTAACAAAACGGTACACCAAAGAAACACAGAGACATCTGCCTAACTGCTTTATCGAGCGTTTTAGCAATTCTGCGGAAGCTTTGCTATATCACCTGTGGTGGAACAGATGTGGCAACTGTGTGGAGCATATATTAGGATTATAGAATACTTTCTATAAAGAAACATCAAATGCAGAAAAATATATTTTAGCTTATGAAAAGGGCCTTAAGGGATATAAATCACAATCTCCTATTACAGAGCTATAGGCTGAAGAGAATACACTATTCAAGACAGCTCCAGCTGAGTAAGGATTTTATGAGGAAGAACATGAATAAATTACGGTTTCAAATCTTGTCATTTTTCTTAATATGAAAATACATCATTTTAGGTATAAAACTGAGTCACAGTGAATTGAATATTTTTGTGTATAGGAGATACTTAATTATCTCTTTTGTTTTTAAGTGAATTTTCATTAAGATATTTTTGATGGAACTGCAGAAAGTATATTTGACAAACAACTAGAAGTCATAGCTTGCTCTAATGCATAATTTGCAAAATCTTGGTAAAAGATGACAAAGACAATTTTGAATTACTAGGACAGAAATAAGTCTCCAAGAGAAGCATGCGTTCTCTTCTTAGGAAGAGCTCAGAGAGAGCACTCTGTCCTTGCCTATAGTACTCTGCTGGGGTTTACAAACTCAAGGTTAAGCATAAGGCGTTATCTGATTGTCCAGATTAGGACATAGTATGGAGCTGGTTGATGTCCTCTTTAAATCTACTTCTAGACTCATAAGCATTTTCTGTTCTGTCCTCACCTCCCAGTGGAAACTGCCACTGATTTCCCACCTGAGGCTCCTGGGATTCCAAGGGCACTTGGCTAGCCTGACTTTACCACTTTTACTTCATTACCATTACTACTACCATTCTTATTTTTACTTGACTTTAAAACATAGAGTCACTTTGTACTCCATGCTGGCTGACTGGCTGGCCTCAAACTCCAAGATACTCTTGCATTGGCCTCTTTGTTGTTAGAGTTATGGTGTGTGCCAACACAGCAATTTCTTTTATTTGAGTTAAGTGAAAAAATTTAGTTTATGCAGCAAAACCAAAAGATTTTACAATGCAAAAAGTAGTACACATCATTGTTTCCATCTTCAATGTCAAGAAAATATATTTTGGAGCTAAATATGATTGTCACACCTGTACAATTGAAACTGACAAATGTTATAAAACAAATGGACTTAACAGATAGCTATAGAACCTGTCACCCAAGCATAAAAGAATATACCTTTTTCTCAGCACATCACAGATCCTTCTCCAAAATTAACCATATACTTGATCATAAAGCAAGCCTCAATAGATACAAGAAGATTGAAACAACCCCTTGCATTTTATCAGACTACCATGGATTAAAGCTGGGCAACAACAGAAACAACAGAAAGACTACTATCTCATGGAAACTGAACAACTCTATATTGAATAGCCACCAGGTCAAATGAGAAATAAAAGAAGAAATCAAAGACATTCTAGAAATCAATGAAGCTGGAGACACAACATCCCCAAATTTGTGGGACAGAATAAAAGCAGTCATAGGGGAAAAGTTCAGAGCACTAAGTGCCTTCATAAAGAAATTGGAGAAATCTCATATTAGCAACTTCATAGCATACCCGGTAGCTCTAGAACAAAAGGAAGCAAACACACCCAAGAGTAGACTGTAAGAAATAATCAAAATCATGACTGAAATCAATGAATTAGAAACAAAGAGAACAGTACCAGGAATCAACAAAATCAAGGGTTGGCTCATTGGCAAAAACAATGAGACAGATTAACCATTAGCTGAACAAAATAAAAGGCAGAGGGTCAGTGTCCAAGTCAGCAAAATCAGAAATGAAAAGGGAGACATAACAATAAACACTGAGGAAATTTAAAAAAAAATCACCAGGTCATACTTCAAAAGCCTGTACTACACAAAGTTGGAAAATTTAAATGAAATTAATGACTTTCTAGACAAATACCAATTACCAAAGTTAAATCAATATCACATAAATTATTTAAATAGCTCTACAAACCCTAAGGAAATAGAAGTAGTCATTAAAGTGTGGCAACACAAAAAAGCCCTGGGCCAGAGAGTTTTACCACAGAATTCTACCAGACATTCAAAGACAAGCTAATACCAATACATTTGAAACTTTTTTTTCTATTCCATAAAATAAAAATGAAAGGAAGATTGACAAACTCATTCTATGAAGCCACAATCACCCTAATACCTAAACTACCCAGAGACTATACAAGCAAAAAGAATTTCAAATTAATTTCTCTTATGAAATACTGATGCAAAATACTCAACAAAATATTAGCAAACTGAACAATCAAAAGCACTAGTCATCAAGTAGGTTTCATCCCATGGATGCAAGGATGAGTCAATACATGAAAATCCACTAACTTATCCACCTTATAAATAAACTGAAAGAAAAAAAATCATATGATGCAAATACTTGCAGCTAACCATTGGGCTAAGTTCAGGGACCCCTATGAAAGAGTTAGGGGAAAAATTGAAGGAGCTGAAGGGGATGGCAACTCCATAGGGAGACAAACAGTATCAACTAACCTGCACCTCTCAGAGCTCCTTGAAACTAAGCCACCAGCCAAAAATCATACATGGGCTTGTCCATGGTGCCCAGCACATATGTAGCAGAGGACTGCCCTATCTGGCCTCAGTAGGAAACGATTGCCTAATCCTGTAAAGACTTGATGCCCCAGGGAAAGGGGATCTTGGGACATTGGGGGAGGGGATCGGAGAGTACCCTTTCAGAGGCAAAGGGGAGAAGGGATGGGGTAAAGAACTATGGGAGGGGGGACGGGTAAGGAGGACAACATTTGTAATGTAAATAAATAAAATGATTTTTTTTTAAAAAAAAGAAAGAAAAAGAAATATTCAACATCCTTAGATATCAAGGAAATATGACCCTGAGATTCTATCTTACACCTATCACAATGACCCTGAGATTCTATCTTACACCTATCACAATGGCTAACATAAAAACTCAAGTGACATCACACACCCAGTGAAGGGATAAGGCCACCAACCCACCCACAAAATTTTTACCTAAAATTTGCTCTGTCTATAAGTTCAGGGACAAAAATGAAGTAGAGACTTTGGAAATTGCCAACCAATAAATAACCTGACCAATTGGAGACCCATCCCCTGGGCAAACACCAAACCCGGATACTGATGGATGCAAAGACCCACAGCCAAACATTGGACAGAAGTCAAGCAGTCTCATGGAACAGGTAGGGGAAGGACTGAGGGCCCAGAAGGTGATAGGAAATCTATAGGGAGACCAGCAGAGTCAACTAACCTGGACACTTGGGGGCTCTTAGAGACTGAACCACTGACCAAAGAACATTCATGGCTGTACCTAGACCCCCTGCACATATGTAACAGATGTGCAACTTGGTCTTCATGTGGGTCCACAAACAAACTGGAGAGGAGGCTTTCCCTAAGATGTCTGTTCCCTGTCTATGGAATCCATTCCTCTAAGTGGACTACCTTGTCTGGCCTCAGATGGAGAGCATGTGCATAGCTATGGAGAGGCTTGATGTGCCAGCATAGGGGTATACCCCGCATCCTCACTCTTTCAGAGGAGAAGGGAAGCATAAATGAGTAGAGGGACTATGTGAGGGGGGAAAACAATGGGGTGGGCAGTGCTCAAGATGTAAAGTAATAAAATAATTAAATAAGTCGAAAGAAAGGGAAAGACAACTTTGCACCCATTTAGTCAGTTTTTATGCTATCATTTGTGTGTTTTCTTTTTTATATTTCTATGTTTTTCAGATTATAGATCATTGAGGCTGATGTAACTGCCAACAGTGTTGCTATTCTATTTCTTTAGAACGTGATCACTGTAATGAAAAAGAAATTAAGTACAAATAGGAACAGAGAGGCTAGAATCTGCTAACTGCTCCCAAGTGATATGAAAAGGTAGAGCATGAAGTAGGAGAAGCAATGTGTAAGGTTGACCATTGGTAGTGCTCAACTTCAGTCAAGATTAAGTGAATTCAGAATCTCTGTATGAGGGAAGGAACCTTCAATAAGAAGATGAAAGAAAATCAAGCAAATATGAGACATCAGGATTTCTCAATAAACAAGCACAGGGAAAAATGTCAAAGGCATTGGAGAGTCTACAAGGACTCCTGAAAAAAGTGCTTTTTCTATAGCAAGGTCATTTGAAATCTGGTGAGGCTGCTGGCTAAGGGACAGGGTGGCAATGACTTTCATAGCACCCAGGACACTAGGAATGTCTATGCAGTGACATTAAAGGATGGGAGAATTTAAAACTGTCTCTCTATATTTGCATAAAAAATGAGAGAGATTCAATAAGTGCAAAGGGTCCTTGAGCTCCATGGACCACTCTAAGGACATGACCTGCATATTTTGCTTACTTATGGTCAATTCTTTTTAATAGTATGTGTTAACACCACAAAATTGCATATTTGAAACAAATATAAAAGAAATCAAACAAATATTTAGTAACTCATATGTTTTTAGACATATAAAGCATTACATATGAAAATTCCTATAAAAATAACTTTTTAAATTAGGTGTCCAGACAATCAAGGGGCTCTGAATCTTTGGAGGATCACTTTTGGGCCAGAATTTTAAAGGCCAGCCTTGGCAACACAACCAAGGGAGTTCTAATCTTAACAATCTTACTTAACAAATAAACCTCTCAAACACACACACACACACACACACACACACACACACACACCTCAAAACTAAAATAGTAAACCAAAAACGAAAAATAAAAATAAAAATAAAGGACCTGGAAGCAGTGGCACATGCCTTTAATCCCAGCACTTGGGAGGCAGAGGCAGGAGGATTTCTGAGTTCAAAGCCAGTCTGGTCTACATAGAAGTTCCAGGACAGTCAGGGCTATACAGAGAAACACTGTCTTGAGAAAACCAAAACCAAAATCCAAAAATCAAAAAAATAAAAACCTAAAAGTAATAAAAATGCCTCCCTAGCACCTTCATATTAGTGTTTAGCTTTTACTAAAAATGATTACAGTGAAAAATATATGGCAAAGTGTTAGGAAGATGGATCAATAGTTAAAGGTACTTACTACTATTGTGGAAGACCCAAAACACAGTTTCTAATACCAGTGTTGCATGGCTGTACTGGCTAGTTTTGTGTGTCAACTTGACACAGGCTGGAGTTATCACAGAGAAGTGAGCTTCAGTTGGGGAAATGCCTCCATGAGATCCAGCTGTGAGGCATTTTCTCAATTAGTGATCAAAGGAGTAGTGCCATCCCTGGGCTGGAAGTCTTGGGTTCTAT
>JADRCD010165350.1:0-13134 GCA_019843815.1 Montemys delectorum | reverse complement strand
GGGGGGGGGGTGAACGAGGGAACAGGGTTTTTTGTTTTTGTTTTATTTTTTTTTAAGGAGGGGAAACTGTTCCCAGTTTCCCAGGAGATATCATTTGAAATGTAAATAAAGAAAATAGCTAATTAAAAAAAAAAAAAGAAGAATCTCCCTCTTGAAATAAGGACCAGTACTATAAGCATGGAAAATCGTGGAGGCTGAAGCCAGATTCTGAGCGCTCTGCCTTCTGCCGGAGCTCAGCCTGGACATCCCTTAAGCAGCCTGAAAGTGCTATGAAGCAGATAGGAGCTCTGAGGAATCAGAGAGGAAGCCTGGAGGAGGAGTGCGTAGGGAGGCAACACCAAAGGCAGGACTGGGCTGGCTTCACAGACCTGGAAAGGGGAATGATCGACAGTCAGGCATCGTGTCGTGCAAAGTAGCTGGAAGGGAAGAGCTCAAAAGCCTCACCAAAAAGACGTGATTAATTCTCGAGGTGACGCGTCTGTCCCTTACCCTGACTTGATTACTGTGAAACGCACACATTTGTCCAAATATCACACCATAACACAAAATCTGTACAATTAGAGGGAGAGAAGCAGAGTGGGAGGAAAGAGTCAAGAGGGAGGGCTCAGGAGAGAACGTTGTCTTCGGGTGCTCTGCTCGCCGTCAGACTTTTAGAGCTCTTACGGGCACAGACCACCTCTTCCTGGGAAATGAAGCCCAGAGAAAGAAGCTGACTATAGACTACTACCCAACCCCGCCCACTTTGCGATCTCAAAAAGTACAGAGAGGATAGATAAACACCCGGTTCTCTGTGTATCAGTCTTTCAAGATCCCTGAATCCCATTTCAAGCATCGGGCTGCCAGAATCTAGGAAGATAAAAAATGGACGTTCCAGGCAAGACGATAGCAGCTGCCGTCTGGCGAACGTCTTCCTCATGTGCTCTGCTCTCCGTCAGACTTTTAGAGTTCTTATGGGCACAGACCACCTCTTCCTGGGAAATGTCAAATAGGTTTTCACGTATGACGATCAGCTCTTTGTCTCAGAATCTGAATTCTCTTTTCTTTTTTCTTAACTGGGGTACCCCGTCCTGGAGGGTATCCCAGTTCCAGTTCCATCTGGTCATTTCCACACTCTATATCTACTTTGTCTCTCAGCTCTGAAAATGGCACAGTCTAGGGATTGAGAGACTGTCCCTTTGCTGAGACTCATGATATAGCCTAAATACTTGATAGCCTACGGTAGCGCTTCTCAACCTTCCTAATGCTGTGACCCTTTAATATAGTTTGTGTTATAGTTGGTGACCTCCACCCAGAAAATTATTTCCATTGCTGCTTCATAATTGAAATTTTGCTACTGTTATGAATTGTGATGCAAATATCTGATATGCAGGATATCTAATACGTAATCTTTATAGAAGGATCTATCAAGCCCCCAAAGGGAACACAACTCCAGGTTGAGAACAGCTGTTCTGAGATACCATGAACACACAGTGGGAAATAAAAACAGAGTAAAACAAACCGAATGAGTGATGGTAGATGGAGTCACCATAATAAAATGGGAACAAGAACTTAAAAATAACTGCCAGCCTTTACCTTAAGAAAAAAGAAAAGAGAATTCAGATACAAAAAGCTGATAGTCATATGTGAAGATCTATTTGACATTGGGCATTAAAAACAAAAAGTAGGTAGAGATAATGGAGAGCCAAGGCCTGGACATGTAACGTGGGGATATAGCAATTGCCTAGGTGAGATGCTCTCAGGCTCCAACCCAAGGACCACAAGGCAAAAAATGATCGAGAAGAGATAGGTGAACTGCCCTTTCAGAAAGTAAATCTTGGTGTTTAATGTCCCCAAGGCCATCTATCTGTATCCTTAACCCAGCATCTGATTCTGGTATGGACACTGAAGGTAATTCTTCCCCCCAGATACACTTGATCATAAGAAACTTCACATTAAACCTGCCCAACCCCAGAACTCACTTCTGTCTAATGCAATTAGAATGTATAGAAGGGCTGTGGGGTACACATGCCTGATAAGTAGCCCTATTCCTCGTCCCTCTCCATTCTCAGAGTGAAAATCCCCACCTAGAACAATAAGAATGCATATGAGGCTGTGTTATTACAGTGACCTGTGCAGCCAGAACTGAAGATAGAGCAAGGTGGCCAATCTCTGGGGAAATGGGTCTAAAAACTACTATTGATAATTGCATGCAAGGATATAAATGGTGTGTGTGTAAATCGTAGCCACTGAACTAAGTGTCCACACATCACCACAGAGAGAACTTTAGACACATTTGATAGTCTGAAAAGAAGCGTATAAACATGAAATGCAAACACATGCTTTCTATCCGTGGGTATGGATTTAAATCAAAGGCACAAATCAAATTCATGTAAAGTGGTTGTCTTTGGGGGGATGCGAGGATCAAATAAAGGAAGCAAAATAAGATATGCTTTGCCCAGACCTATGAGGACAGGGCCCACAAACTGAGAAGTAGACCTGATTCGATTCCTTACATGTATCTGAGTTGAGGTGGGGGGAGGGGGCGCGGGGAGCCCAAGTTAATTCACTTCTATAGTGAAGTTCTGGAGACTTGGCCTCCCTCTGCCTAGGTTGTCCAAGTTTGCCTGGGGTCTGTCTCCTTCAGGTCTGTCAGGTCTGTCAGTCCCTGTATATTCTCCCAGTAAATACCCATTCTGCGTTCCACTCTATCTCCATGCGGTGGGAGAATCAGCTTCTACTTTTGGCCACTAGCAACCCAGTGTGCCCTCCATGAACCCATTTCTGGGCACCATGGGGCTCTACTTGGTGAACTGCCTTTTGGGTAAAGAGATAAAATGGTCATTGATTCCCTCCCACCCAGGCTCCAGGACCGTGGCTACTGTTGGACTTTGAAGTCCTGAGTTTCATCAGAAAGCAAGCTTTGGTTCCTATCTTCGGGTTTCTGTCTTAGATTTTCTTGATGTAAGCTAAAACAGAAACCCTTTCTTCCCCCAAGTTGTTTTTGGTCATTGTTCTATCCCAGCAACAGAGAAACAAAAGAGGGTGCCATACCCCAGCGGCCCTACTTCCCATAGGTTCCACGGCTTCCCAAAGGAGCGACACCATCTGGAGACCTACTTTTCAAACGCAGGAGCCTGCGGGGGACATTTCACCGCTGTATCTTAAGAAGGTCTTTCCGTCATAGGACATGCTGCTGACTGGCACTGTGGGGCCTCACCCCTTCTCACACGCCTCTGCTTCTGGGCCAGGAGGTGTCTTTACTCCCACTCTTGCTTCCACCTTGATGTGCTGCTGTGTTGTCAGTGACAACCACCACTGTTCCAGATTAGCTGCCAAATGACCCTTTATTTAACTCCCATTTCAAGAGACAGCTCTTTCAGGGCAATCTGATTTGGTGCTCTTCTCTAATACTCAAAATGCCTTGAACCCATTCTCAAGCAGCCCCCAAAGCCTCTTAGCACACAGGATACTCTGAGATCAAATCTTCCCTCCCTGGTACATTCTCTAATACCACTTCTAATTTAAGAAGTTTCCTGATTTCCTTAATTACTCTTTGTGCTTGCTGAGTTCATTTTCCTAATCCCTCCCAATCAGTACACATCGTATCTTCCTCACTGGCTGCCCCCACAGACCCCCTTCAATCCCCCAATCCCTGTCCCCTTCCTTAATAAGTTCTCGGCTCTCCTGGGTGTCCAGCGGGTGTCCAGCAGACTTATTTCCATTTCCTGGCCTCCTTGGCGCCGGGGGACAAACACTCGAATAGAATATTTTGATAAGCGAGGCTACATGCTGATAGACTCTGCAGTCACCTGAGTTGGAGGGGGCGGGGCAGAGAAACGATTGGCTTTCCATAGGATCAACATACCTCCGTTTTGAATTCCTACTTGGCCTTGACATAAGGCGTATCACACAGTCACACTCCCTTTGCTGCAGACAGGGATCTCAATCTCCACACACCTCCTTGGGGTTCAGGGAACAATCAACAAATTGTTATTACTGAATGGCACTCTTTTTATTATGTATTAGCCATTCCGGGAAAAACCAGTTATTTTATCATGGACAGCCTCTTACAAGAAAAAAGAAAAAAGAAATAGGAGGGAGAACAGGGAAGGGCAGGTAATGAGGAATTTCAATACGGGGGGGGGGGGGGAGGAGATTACATTTACACCCAGTTTACAATTTCATTTATCTTTCATGAAAATGAAATTCAAGCCATTCCAACTGATATGAAAAGCCTTGGAACAGTTCAGTCCATGAAAAAAAGTTATTGGTGACGTTTCAGTAGGTAAATCTCAAAGGATGCTTTCTGTGTGGTCCAGATCTGACCCTGGAAGGCTACCTCTGAGCATTCAGATGTTGGTACCAGGAAAGCACAAGGCAACTTGCCTGCTGAAGGGCAACACAGATCTGTCTGGAAATCGACCCTGTTGTTGTGAGTCAATTGTTCAGTGTCCCTCCCCCCCCCCATCCCCACCCCACCCCCCAAAAGAAATTCCATACTGTTCAGCTTTTTGTTTTCTGCAGCTAAACGCCAGCGGCTGTTTTGTTGACTAAGCATATCTTTAAAGAACCAGGAGAGTTAGGCTGGGACTAAAAGAAGGAAAACACCCAGACCAGCTTGCTGCTTGCTTGTTCCTTCTGTTTTCTGTCCCCGTCAATTTTATTTTGTGGGTTATCTATTCAAGTATCTAGCTAGATGGAGGGACAAGGGGTGCAAACTGCAGGGTGGTTCCAGGTAGATGCGAGTAGGAACAGGATCGCATCATCCCACCATGGCCCTCGAGACTACAAGCTCTCCTCCATTTCACGGTTGTTCTCCATTCTGTTTGTCTAGCAAAACTGCCCGTTCCTGTCATGTGTCTGACGCCCCCCCCCCGCCGTCCCCCTCTCCCCCCCCCGAGGAACCCATCTAAGGACAGGAAAGGGAAGCAAGCCTTAGTAGGCTCTATTTGTGGAATTCTCTGTGCTGCCTGACTCTTTCTGGAGAGACAGGAACAGATGTCTCCTCATCCCAGAGAGGGCACCCAGGACAGGCCAAGAAAACGACTCCACCCCAAGTCTAACTTGGTGAAGCAAGGAACATATTGTGGTTGCTAGGCAACAGCTTATGATGGAAGTACAGATGACTCAAGGGAACTGCCTCACTAAAAAAGCCCACCCAGCATGGGTGAGGACATAGAAACGCTTCATTGCTGGACCCAGCACAACCTGCAGGGACCTCCACTGAAGAAAATCTCACACTTCCCCTCCCCCCTTCCCCCCCCCCAACTGTGTGCTGCTTGTCTGACCTTGGGGAAGGACCAGGCCTTGTGAGTCTTCTAATACTGGGTTGGAGGAGGCTTGTAAGTTTTTCGAGCTTTTTAGGAGGGAATGGTGAGATTTGGAGGAACAGCTACACAGATATACTATCTTCCCATCCCCTCCCCGAAAGATACACAGACATCCTACCTTCCCATCTCCTCCTCCTGTTAAACTAAGTTTGTCCATAGAGCAAGCTATCAGAAACTCAGTTCTACTTCTGTCTGTCAAGAAGGCTTAATTTGCTCTCCGATGTGGACCTTTACTACACAACAAACATCCTCCACACCCCTGGCTTTGTCTCCTTGATGGCTCTGTTTTCCTTGATGCCCACAGGAACCTGAAAACTCTGAGAGCCAGTCTGTTTCTTTTACCTTTGTGAACTCCCTTACCACCAGCAACCCTGGGAGGGTGGGAGAATCTTGAGTGGACGAGGTAGGTCTAGGCAAGTGCCACTGGACCTGACATAGATGCATGCAGTGCTGAACCTAGGTGACAGTAGAAAGTGTGGCTTCAGAAAGGCAAATGAGCTAATAACCCACTGTCTTGGTCAGGGTTTCTATTCCTGCACAAAACATCATGACGGAGTTGGGGAGGAAAGGGTTTATTCAGCTTAAACTTCCACATTGCTGTTCATCACCAAAGGAAGTCAGGACAAGAACTCACACAGGGCAGGAACTTGGAGGCAGGAGCGAGTACAGAGGCCATGGAGGGTACTGCTTACTAAATTGCTTCCCCAGGCTTGCTCAGCTTGCTTTCTTACAGAACCCAGGACCACTAGCCCAGGGATGGCACCACACACAAGGGGCCCTCCCACCCTTGATCACTAATTGAGAAAATGCCTTACAGCTGGATCTCATGGAGGCACTTCCTCAAGGGAGGCTCCTTTCTCAGTGATAACCCCAGCTTGTATCAAGTTGACACACAAAACCAGCCAGTACACCCACAATGCTTGTTCTTTCCTCTACGACACACAAAACCAACAAATTATTCAATTTGCTTTTGATTTTTCTTTACATTCTAGGGCATTTAAACTTTTTTGACATTCATAAGTCATGACCTAGAATCTCTCTGTCTCTGTCTCTGTCTCTGTCTGTCTCTGTCTCTCTGTCTGTCTGTCTGTCTGTCTCTCTCTCTTTCACACACACACACACACACACACACACACACACCAAAACAAGCTCTACAGGATGACATTTGCTTTATGCAAAGCACTGCTTCTTCCCATTTACCCTGATTTGATTGGGGTTTAAAGTCTTGGCCATCCGTAGTCATCTAAACGCTTTTCCTGCTGCCTGTGGAACTACAGCTCCCAGCACCCATCATGGCTCCTCACTGAAGATCGATAGGTGGCTGGTTTTTTGCATCCACCTCTTCCCAGGGTCTGTGCCCCTCCCGGAGAAGCTAAGAACTTCATTTTCTCAGCCAACTCCCTAACAGATCCATTTGGTTTCCGCCTACCTGAGAAAGTCTTGATACCTTGGCTCAAGGTAACATACAGCTGAACTCCACCCCCCAACCTAGTACAGTGATTCTCAATCTTCCTAACGCTGCGACCCTTTAATACAGTTCTTACATTTGAGTAATAACACTTAGAGGTCCTTTACTCAGAATACCAACAAGTTGCAGTCAGCCAAGAAAAGGAAGAGCAGTCCACATAATTCTGCAAAGAGGGCAAACTATCCAGACTGAAGTCCTATGACTTAGGCCAAAGCCTGTCTTATATAAAGAATCCCTTCATTGGATTCCTTTCACACCGTGACACTTTGACTTGGTGGACAGATTTTTACAGACAAATGCAAATCCTTTTGTGAAATGAGCGAGCATTTAGCTACCTAAGCGAGTCCATACACACCCGCCCTGCACTCGTGTCAAGGTGTAGAAGATGTTTACTGTCATTTGGGGTAGAGTTCAGACTAGCTTCTGACTTAAAGGTCAACATCAGGCCATTCGCATCAGCCTCGTCTGGGAACCTGCCAGGCATGCACTCTCAGGCCGCACCCAAACTGGAAACTGTGGTGTAGCTGGGCAGGTACCTGGGTACATGCCAAAGCTGGGGGAACCTTAATTTTAAATGTTTCAATCAAACCAGAAATACTTTTCCACTCTAAACCTACAGCTACTTTATCCACCACCCTAAAATATATAAAAGCAAGGAACACATCAGAATTAGACAGAAACGGGTTGGGCTCACCACCATAATGTCTGAATTGTCCCCTCAATCAATGGCAGTGCCCATGGCTTTCTGAGTACTCTACCCCAAATGACAGTACACATACGAAGGTGTGTGCTGATCGGCAACTGTGGTACTTGCCTTTTTCCTCCATGAGAGAGAACCACAGTCCATTTAAACTGACAGGCAAGTGAAGAAAAATGCAGCCAGGACAAAGTGACCACACAGAAAGGAAAAGTGAGTGCAGGAGGGATTGGGGGGGGGGGAGATGAACAGAGAGCAGAGGGTTGTCAGGAAAAGGAACATGCTGGCTGCTCCGCAGATGAGTGGAGACTGCGTGTTCAGAAAGCAGATGAATGAAGGAGAACAGAGCCTGGGGATCTTGCTCAGCCAATAAGTGCTTACTACGCAGGCACAAGGACCTGAGTTCTGACCCACAGCACCTAACTCCAGGTTCAATGGGAGACTTTGTTTCAAATAAGGCAAGAGCCACACTTGGCAGCCTGACCTTTAATACCAACACTTGGGAAGCAGAGGCAGGTAGATCTCTGAGTTTGAAGGCAGCCCGCTCTATATTGTGAGCAAGTCTATATAGCTGTGGCTATATAGTGAGACCACCTCTCAAAAAAGGAAATAAAATAAGGTGGAAGACTGGAGAGATGGCTCTGTGGTTAAATCCTTGCCACACAAGCACGAGGAACATGGGTCACATGTCAAGAAACACATAAATACTTGGGTTGGTGTGGCCTCCCTCTGGTAATTCTAGTCTCTGAAGGAGGAGCCGGGGATCCCCAGAGCTAGCGGCTAGCCATATTGATGAGCTCTGTGTTTGATTGAGAGAGCCTGCCTCAATGAATAAGGTACAATTAAGTGTCCATACAGGATGAATCTCAACTTCAACTTTGGGCTTCCACATGCATGTACACATACGTGTGCACATGCACTCACATACAGTGCATCTACACACATGCAAATGCATACCTACACACACACACACACACAGAGAGAGAGAGAAAAGGAGCCACTAGTAAGGTAGAAAAGCAATTGAGGAAAGATACTCATCGTCTGTCCTTCACATTGTACGCGCGCACACAAGAACATGCACACATATACACTGCAAAGAAAAAAAAAAACCAGAAAAATAAAATAAGATAAAAGGCAAAGGAGGGAAATAGATAAACTGGGGCAGAAGAGAGACTGCAGGGAGGGAGGGATTAGAGCCAGGAAACAGCTTTGCTCCCAGCATGGGACTTCATCTAATTGCCCTGTTCCTGAGCTGGACTGGTCCTGGACTTGGAAAAGGCCATAAGCATCTTATAGTCTAGGCGTATGCTCCATCTAATCCCCAACAGTGTGGCTTGTGTGCCTGCTGCAGACAGCAGGCTCATGCCAGCTGCCAGGTGCCGGGGCAGACACAATGGATTCCAGACGGCCAGGAGCCAGACAGAGGAGGGGAGAGGACAGCGATTCCCTACCCTGGCCCCCAGATCCCAGACCCTGGCCAGGAGCAGGGAAAGCCTTCCCCCCTCATCCTGTTTAAAGGCTGGATGGAAGCGTGTCCAGATTCTCGCTGACTCCAGGCATCTCACATTGCTTTGCTCCGAGCTTTTCCTCAGAAGTTGGTTTGCCAGGATGAACAAATGTTCAATTCTGTCAGCTGGAAAATGAGAGGAAGAGAGAGGAGGGAGGAGGGAGAGAGCAAGAGAATGGAGAAGGGCAGTGATGGGAAGAGATTGGTCCTTGCTCACGCTCTAAATCTCCCAGTCTGTAGAAAAGCATGCATGGCCACAGGAACTTGATCTCCACATTCAGTTTTTTAGTTTTGCTTGTTTGTTTAGTTCATTGGTTGTTTTTGTTTTGTTTTGTTTTGTTTTGTTTTACACTTTCTTTTTAATACTCCGTTCAAAGCAGGAATTAGTTTAATCTAAGGGCATCCTAAGCGAAGGCAAGTCAGCCATCCAGGAGGAGTGTTCTCATGTCTGGAAATTACTGGAGGGAATTAGAAAAAAAAAAAAAAAAAACAACTTCACCAAACTCACTCTGTGACAGGAGACATGTTAGCACTTGGGGAAAGACAGGTGTGGAGAGAGGAGGGCCTTTGAAATGGATTCATGGATTTCTGGTTGCCAGCCCAGATCTGCCAACCCTGGAGGGCGCCCTATCTCCTGGGTTACTCCACCCCAGCCCCTGACTCCACCCATCGTGTGGGACAGTACCACAAAATGACAGTTTTAGAAAACCACCCACCCCTTGAACTTAGAGAGAAAATATCTTAACGAATCAGGAAGAGGAAGGGAGAAGAAAGTCAACAATGTAACTATCAAGTAGACCATAGATCCAAAACGTGATACAAGGGCAGCCTTAAGGGAGGGGTGAGAAAGGAAAGTAAGGAGGAATGACCCACTGGAGGAGTCCAGAGTGGTGATTCATTCACTCACATCTCAGCTGGACAGCTAAGAAGGCCCTGAAAGGTGAAAGTTTAAAAATGGCTCGGATATTATGGGACATGATGGGTGGAATGTCATGACCTGGGTTGGCATGGGATGCGATGGATAAGGTGAGCTGATGGGGAGATGTTGAGCTCTGGGAAGGAAAGATCTGTACAAAGGAGGTGGTGCTATAAAGGGAGCAGCAGGACATTCTTCAGCATTTCCTATCCACCTGACCTTCCTGGCCAAGATGACGATCTTAAGCCTACACCTCCAATGACACTGGAAGCCAGCATGCTGTTGCGCTACACAGTTTAACCACTAGCATGTGTTGGAGGAACAGGATCTCCAGGCCTCTGCTTTAAGTTCCCCAAGGAAGATATTAACAAACACACCAAGGATCAAAGGAGTCACATGACAAAGGATAGACAGAATTCCCCAGACTTCCAGGGAGCTCTCGGCACCATGTACACTGCCCACTCCTTTTTGCCGAAGACAGCACATGAGCCTGCTCGGTAAACCCGAGTTCAATGTTGCCAGGCATGGGTGTCCATAAGCCCATCGGTCAGAAGACTGAGGCAAGAGAATAGTAAGTTTGAGGCCAGCCTGGGTCACAGAAAGAGAGAGACTTTGTCTCAAAGGAGAAGAAAAAAGAAAGCAGCGCATTATGGAAAGTTAGAGTGCTAAGGAGCTGTTTCCACCCAGCATTATCTTCGAGATAACTGGACTTCCAAAAGATGCAACCTGTCCCTCAGCTCACCATCACATCACACTCCCAGGAATCCAAGGACCAAGTACGAAAAATCATTACGGCACGCATGTTGGTTAAAATCTCATCACAGACATTTCACTTGAAGAAAATCAAAGTCAAATTATTAGATCTCATAATTGTTCAAGTTGCTCTGTGTGCTTAGGGATGAAGATGCAGCTCCCAGCTGTCTCCCCGGCACCACACTGCCGGTCCCATACACCTTCTGCTATGATGGATGCTCATGCCTAAGCTTCTGGAAACTGCTGGGCAGGCTCTTAGAAAGCGTCTCCTGCTCTTTGACCGAGAATTGTTGGAAAGGAGTGTAGCCAAAACCGTAACCAAAGGTGGCATCACGCTTCCAGGGAAGTCTCAAGGAAAGGCGTTTCAAGAAACAGTCGTAGCTGTGGGATCAGGTGAGAAATGAAGGGGTGCATCGATTCATCCAGTGAGTATGAAAAATGGAGACAAAGTCCTTCCAGGATAGGGGGGCACCAAGGTCATTCTAGACAACAAGGGTTATTTCTTACTTATAGGTGGCGATATTTTTGGAAAGTATGTAGACTAAAATCACTGCTGACACGATGTCACATGAACTGCCCATTCCACTGACATTGTGAACTATTTCATCATGTAAATAATTCCCATGCCTTCTTTTATATTAAACTGATGACTCTTCAATTAAAAAAAGAAAAAAAATTGTACATCTTGAACCAAAAGTGAGTGTATGTGAGTGGATGGGTCCACAGCGCAATGACGCTGGGATGTGCTCGGACCTTGGAGAGATGACAACTAGTACAAGATAATAAGAACATTAGGGATGTTATCCCGGGAAGGGACTAATGTAGTTTTGGGAACGTAGTTAAGTGTGGAGAATGTCAACTGTTAAAAAGAAGAGGGGGACTCCAGTTTCTTGCTTTGTCTAGCCATCTGACCTCTTCCTTCTGCATGATGTGTGTGTCATGGTCAGAAGTTTTATAATGATGGGGAAATCGAGAATAGTACAGACTTTAACACCCTATTCCCTTTTATGAATGTCTTAGACTACTATTTTTCGTTAGCTGTAATTCATGACCCAGTACTGACACGTTTTTATTCAATGAATGCTTTATCTAGCTCCCGAGTTTCAGCCTTGGTTTTTTGTTACTTGTTTTCCCCCTTGTTTGTTTATTTCTTTGGTTTTTGTTTGTTTGTTTCATTTTTCTTTCTGGGTAACATACTATGATGAGTGATTACACACATCTGTAGCCCCCTCTCTGGTATGACAGCTCTGTAGACGATGCTCCTTGTGTTTGATGACCTTGATGGCTTTAAGGAGCATTAAGGATTTTGTAGACTGTCCTGAAGCCAGGCTTGGCTTTCTCTTATGTTAAGATGTCTGGGCTACGGTGCTTAGTCGGGCGACCTCTGAGGTGGAGTACCACTCCAGTCCTGCTATCAACATGGCTTGCTCTGCAGATGCTGCCGATGCCTAGAAAAGGCATCTTCATGATGAAGCGAAGTTATCACTTGCAGCCCACACTTGAGAAATGGGGAGTTGAATATGAGAGTTTGTTTCATTTTTTTGAAACACATTCACAGTATTCAGCTTAGGCTGCCCTTATACTCACTATGTAACCCAGGCCGCCCTTGAACTCAATTACCCTCCTGCCTTGGCCTTATAAGCATGTGCCACCCTACCTGTCTGCTGTTTTATTTACTAAGTAAAGCTTAAAGAAAGAAAGAGAGAAAAGAAAGAAAGAAAGAAAGGAAGAAAGAAAGAAAGAAAGAAAGAAAGAAAGAAAGAAAGAAAGAGAGAAAGAGAGAAAGAGAGAAAGAGAGAAAGAGAGAAAGAAAAGAAAGAAAGAAAGAGTCATTTTCGAGTGAAACAGAAGCACAGACAGCTCCCATGCACTTTCTTCCGCCATGTGCGCAGGAACACTTCCTACCTGCCGTCTTCACCAGAGCGGAGCATCCGTTACAATTAGTAGCCTGTTCTAAACACATCGCAGCCACCCACCGTCCATAGTAAGCACCAGGGTTCACTCTTGGTTTGTAGACACTTGTCCAATGATAGGCCCGGGGTTGTACCATTGTAGGTTTGCACAGAGAATGTGCCTGAAACGGCCTGTAGATCTCTCCATAGTTCTCGTCCCTTGTGGTGCTGATCTCCCTTTTTCTAGAAGGACACCTACTTAGGATCATTTGGTATGAGTTTTTTTTTTCTTTTTTCAGACTAATCTCTGTACTTAAATGTCCTTGACATTCTCTTGTGTCTGATCTGTTCTTCAGTTGATTGGCAATGGGGCAGGTGATCTATCCCTTCTAATTTTCTTCCTCAGGTGATCTATCCCTTCTAATTTTCTTCCTCAGTCCATCATGTCCCCAGGTCTGAAGTCAGACATCATTTTTTTCAGGCCACCTCAGATACCCCTGCAAACTCAGGCTATTCCTCCTTCCTGGCTCTGTTCTTAGCACTTTTTGTCACCACCAGGTTTTAACTTGTTTTGTTTAAGGCCCATCTCCAC
>JADRCD010165349.1:0-15119 GCA_019843815.1 Montemys delectorum | reverse complement strand
CACCTGGGAATTACTTGGTAACCTGGTGAATGCCAGAGGGGATGGCAGAGATTCGGCCATCCTTTGTCATGTAGACCGAGAACTCTCCTTGGTCAGCCGCTCCACCTGCTTGGGCTTTAGGCCGCTGCAACAGAACAAGCCGATCTGGTCGGTGATGTGCTGCCAGTTGTGGGAAGAGCCCTCTTTCTTCAGGGTGGAGACCAGCTGGGTCCTCATGCTGATGATGCGGTCAGCCATGCCTTTCACCTCTTGCAACCATTGCTTCCGCAAGTCTGGAGAAGTCAGGATGGTGGCAGCAATCCGGGCCCCATTAAGAGGTGGGTTGGAATACAGGGGACAGATTAGGATCTGCAGCTGTGACTCCACCCTTTTGGCTTCTTCAGCATCTTTGTAGACCACCGTGAAGGCTCCCACCCGCTCACCGTACGGGCCCATGTTCTTGGCATACTATTGGCAGAGGCAGACATTGATGGCCTGCTCGATGAAGGGCCGCACGGCGCAGGCGTCCTTATCGCCATCACCGCAGGCAAAGCCTTGGTAGGCCATGTCGAAGAATGCGAAGAGATTCTTTTTCTTCACCACGGACGCCATTTTCTTCCACTGCTCTGGACGCGGGTCCACTGGGGATGTGAGAGCAGGCATGAAGGAGAACACTCTGCTCTGGGATTTTTGATTTGTCTTCTAGGGCTCTGGGGAAATCAAAGCCGCAAGTCTTGGGGTCCTAGTAGCGATAACCTTGGAGCTGCATGCCGGCATCCCTGAAGATGGGCGTGTGATTTCCCCAGGATGGTTTGGGCAGAAAGACATCTCGGCTGAACTTAAAAAAAAAAAAAAAAAAAAAAAAATCTGCAGAAAACTGGCTCCAACACATAGGGCTCCAGTCCCGGAAATGGTCTGCACAGTGACAAACCGGCTGCTTTTCAACACTTTGTTGTTCTCGCCCAGGGCCAGTTCTGCAGAAGCCTTACAAAATTCAGCCAGTCCCACAATGGGCAGGTATTCTTTGTCCAAAATTTTTGCAGCAATGTGGGCCTCTGCCTTCCGGACACTGGGTGGGGGTGGGGGTGGCACGTAAGGCTTTCTGTTATCCTGGTAGGCACCAACTCCCAGGTTCATCTTCTTGGTGTTGGTATCTCTCTTGAAGGCTTCGGTAACTCCCGGGATGGGATCTGGAGGTCCCATTTTGACATGGATCCACCAGGAGCTGGGTCTGGCAGAGGCTACAGCAACTAGGCCTGGGTGAAAGGCAGCAGCTATCCCAAAGAGGATGCGGCTGGATTGCAGGAGGACCATGGTGTGTCGGAAGATTGCAGTGGACGGTGGTAGAACCAAGATCAGGGGAAGTGTCTGCTGGAACCGAGCTGCGGGCTCCTAAAAGGCAAGGACAGTCTCAGACTCTTTTTTGAGGTTGGAGGCATATGTCATTATGCCTGCTGAATTTTTTGGTTTTTTTCGAGACAGGGTTTCTCTGTATAGCCCTGGCTGCCCTGGAACTCACTCTGTAGACCAGGCTGGCCTCGAACTCAGAAATCTGCCTGCCTCTGCCTCCCAAGTGCTGGGATTAAAGGCATGAATTTTTTAAAAATAGCAATGGAAGTATAATTTCTCCATTCACCATTGGAATGTGATATTTCTCATTCATTAGTAGATAAAAAGACTGACAGGCAAACTTATTTGCAGGTCATATTCTATTTTGTCGTACCAATCCATTTGACTTTCCTGTCCAAAGTAAAAGATGTGAAACTTGAAGCTCTGTGCTGTATTTTAAAATAAAGTAAGTCAAGAAGTGTCTTGATTTTCCTCATCAACCCACTCTTTGAACTCAGAATCATGTCTTCCAATTGAATAAACAACATTAATAAGATGAAATTCTCTTGGGATATCCTGACTTTGTAATTAACACAAAAAGGTTTGTCCATCATTTCCTCACCAAGGAACATGGTCTGTGTTGTCTCGATGATTTCAATTTTCTTATGCATTTCTTAATTAAGTTTTGACCACATAGGGTCTTCTACACTGACAGACGTTCATTCTCATTACTACTTTAAAAAAAAAAAAGTAATTGTTCTCAAATTGGAAAATAAAAAAAAACACTGGCTATTTCCCAAATTTTATTAATTGGGGGGGGGAGGGGGGAACGGGGGAGCAGCTTGAGCTACAGAGCACATGGTGGGCCAGCCTGGTCTACATAAGACACTCTTTCAAAAAAAATGAATGTCAATTAAATAATCATGTATGTATGTTTTATGTATGTGTGTTTTTATGTATGTATGTGTATTGTATGTGTACATATGTGTATGTGTGTGCGTATATATATATATATATATATATATCCAAACTGTACTTAGTTTTATGCCATTGATTTTTTTCTGCTGTACCAGAAACAAGAAATCTGAGCCCACATAAGAAAATCTTCAAAATTTCATTTCATTATCAATTTAATAGCGTCAAGACATTTACAATTAAATTTTTAAATTTTTTCTTCTTTAATATTTTTCCGGGAGTAAGGATATAAGTCCTATGATATGTTTATCATACATAGGGACAAGAGTTCAATCCTGAGAGTCACCAAAAAAGGAGAGAGGCAAACAGACAGACAGAGAGACAGAGAGACAGAGAGATATTTCTTTCCAACATGAATTTGGCAGAGTATCTAAGTAGGATTCTCCCATTACTAACTAGAACATCTCCTTTTCAAAATTCAAAACATGAATTTGGCAGAGTATCTAAGTAGGATTCTCCCATTACTAACCAGAACATCTCCTATATTGTCCTAATTTATTTGATAATCATCGCTAATTCCTAATTATGAAGCAGCTGTATACACATATTTCTTTGTATAAGCAACTGTGAAATCCCTGCTCTGTTCTCAGTCCCACTTTGTCGTTTCCAAAGGAATCACTCCTACCAATTATCCTAGTATCCAGGGTATTTGCACCTAGAAAAGACAGAGATGCTCAAATTTAGTTCTGCACTGCACTTCCTGATGAATATATGTAAGTGTGTGTGTGTGTGTGTGTGTGTGTGTGTGTGTGTGTATCACCTGACACCTAACTATACTTAGTTTTGTGACATTAATTTTTTTATTGAACTCTACCAGAAACAAGGAAGACAAGCCCTCATTGGTACCATCACATGACCATACTAGCTTACAAGCCCCACCCCCAAATTAGAGGATTTCCAGTTTTTGACACTTACACACAACATCACAGCTGCCACTCAAGCCTTTGCCTCTAGAATGGATGTCCGATGATGGAACAGAAAATTCTGATTTCTTTTCCTTATTGCCTAGGGATTTTTAATAATTTTTGTATTTTAAACTGTAAAACAACTTTGACCCCCACCAGATAGTTTTACTTTCGGTCTTGAACTGGTTAACTTGCAGACTCCGGTGTTGTTTTCTTTACTGGGCAGGGTGATTCCTGGAAACATCATGCGAGCAAGTTGCTTGGCTTGGAACATTTGTGAAGTCGCTTGGTTTCCTACAGAGATAAATGAATGGCTGTTTGTGGGGACAGGTTGGTCGGTGGTTTTTAAAACCTGGGCATAAGCCTGTTTTTGGAGGCTTGGCTCTGTGCACTTGGTCAAACTGTACAAGGGAGCCTTATGTAAGGGGCCATTCATTATACTTCTCAAATGGGCCATGGGACAGGAGGTATTTCACTTCAGCCCACCAGTTATTACCACAAAGCCTGGGGACGATATGAAGTTAGTGAGAAACACTAGACCTACTCACTCTGCATAGCTGAAATTCTGCTAGCCAGTGTCTCCCTGGTGCAGTTGCCCTGGAGTGCCCCTCCTCCATTGCCCGGAGTAGCTTGTCTTTGCTCATGTGTATGAATGAGATGTGTGTGAATGTTTGCATGTATGTCTGTATGTCACATCCATGCCTGGTGCCCTCAGAGGCCAGAGTAGGTGTTTGATCCCTTGGGCCTGGATTTACACAGTTGTGAGCCATGACTGGGGACTGGGAATCGAACCCAGGTCCCCTGCACTCTTTACTCACTTCTTTATTTAGTGTTTCATATGTTTGTTGCATGTCTGGCCACTCCAGACAAAGTATAGCATGACCTACAGACCAGGGCAGGAGGGGGACAAGGAGATTCTACAGCATCCGTGAAAGTGAGGCTCATGCCTGTAATTCCAGCACAAACAAGCCTAGAGTGAAGAGGCTCACAGAGAGTTTGCAGCCAGCCTGGGCTCTACATAGTGCCTTTCAGACCAGCCTGGCCTACAGAGTGAGACTCCACTTTAATATTTTTTAATAAAATAAAATATCTTTGATCAAGAAAGTTCAACTAAACATTAAACTTACTATCATTTGAGGTCAGACAGTTCTAGATTTGAATCCCAGGTTGAACTTCTCATGCCAATTGCTTATTGTAGATTCCATTTCTAAACTACAGAACAGTGCAATTGCAGACATGTCTTAAAGTTAATCCCCAATGCAATAATGATATCAGATATGGCCTTTTAAGGGGTGATTGTGTCTGGAGGATTCGATTCTCACAGTGGATACATGGCATTATCCAGTGAGTGGGTTAGTTATCATGGGGGTGGATGCTGAACAAGAAAGTTAATTCAGTTCTCTCCTTCATCCCCCCTCTTTTCCTTTCATTCTCTTTCTCTCTTTCTCTCTTTCTTTCTCTCTCTCTCTCTTTCTTTCTTTCTTTCTTCCTTTCTTTCTCTTTCCCTCTCCTTCTCTCTGCATTCCCCTCTCTCCCTTGCTAGGTCACCCCTGTACTTCCCAGCCTCCAGAATAGTAAATGAATCTCTTGGGTTTTTGTTATTAACCATCATGACTTATGCATTCTATTATAGTCATACTAAAATAGTCTTAGAAAAGTAGAGCACAATGGTGCATGCTTGGAATGCTAACATTTAGGCAGCGGAAGTCAAAAGGACACAAGTTCAAGACCACCTAGGGCTACATAACAAGACCCTGTTATTTATATCAATTATTTTTTAGTCATCTAAAAGCATGAAAGTGGTACTGAGAAGCCAGTTTGTGGCTGTAACGCATACCTGAAATGTGGGAACATCCTTGGTTCTGGGTAGCAAGGAGAGACTAAGAGAGCTGGGGCTGGGAAAAAGTCTAGGTTGCCACGAGAGGGATGATAAGGAAGGTTCTGGGGAGGATGGGAAGGAAGAGAAGATGTGCTGAATGCCTGCCACTTCTCAGAGGGGAAATCAGTGCTCATGGCCAGGATGCTGAGAGAGCAACATGGCTGAAGAGGGAACCCTGAAGAGGTCCCAGGTTGAGGTCAGAAGCCAAGTACTGGGGATGGGAACAAATACTATACTTGTTTTCATTTGTAAGAAGGCAGAAGGACTGTGTTGAGTTCCTAGGGCTTCATGGAAGGCAGATTCATGAGCAATGGCATGGGACAGCTCACAAGACAAGAAACACCTAAACAGCAAAGCATCGTAGAAATAGTAATGCTGCCTCCATGGGTTGGCATGCGATTACAAGCGTGCACCAATCAAAGGGAGGCAGACCCTGTCTCTGTGGTGAGAGCTTAGTATGAAACACTTCCAGGTCACCTGTTTGTCTCTGCATTCGCTGAGGAGCCTTGATGTCCTCAAATCTTACAAGCCTGAGGCACAAGGCATGGTTCAAGTGAGTTTCTTAGACTTTCTGGATTAGTGCAGAGTAATACATCAAATATTTTTAAAAGGTTATTAATAATAATCCTGGGAAGGAAAGCCTCACTTGTTACTAATACTCCCAAACAGTGTCTTTGCATGAGGTGAATCCAGCTGCATCTTACTTAAACACTTGTTATATGTTGGTTTCTGCAGACTCTGTGACTTATGGACCATCAAACTACATCCTTCAAGACAAAGCTGACCTGCAGCTGCCCATTTTTATAAAGTTTTATTAATGCATACCCATTTGTTATGTATTTGCCTTTGGCTATGACTGAAACTATGTGTGGTCTGAAACTGGGAGGTGGGGGGGGGGGTAGATAGCACACACCTATAATCCCAGCACTCAGAAGGCTATGACAGGAATATGTTAGGTCCCACATCAACCTGAGATACATAACCAACCAGTTTGAGCCTAACCTGAGTTACATGACAGTATTAACAACATTGTTGTAAACATAAGACAAACATAGCAGGTTGAATATTCATACAGACCTGTTACTAAATAATGACGAAAGGGAAAAAAATATATCTTCTGAGTGAATGCAAACAGGGATACCTGGGTGTCGATGTAGTTAAAAGAGAGGCATTATAGGATATAGGATTGGAACTTCACTATAGGAGAAGGTTTGTGTCAGTAATGAGACCAGCACAGATTGACAGGCCCAGCCATGATGATAAGACAGACGGTGGTAAGGTTGTTCCACATCCAATCCAATCTAATCATGATGCAGTAATGCTCCAGACCTGTACAGCTGTGCCTTAGCTGGCTTATGAGACCTCTGGTTATCTGACCTTGCTTGCCTCTTTGCCACCTTTCTTGCAGTTTGCCTTCCACTACACACTCACATACATATGTATGTACTTTATATTCTGAATTCCATTCTGACTGTAATTTTCTCAATGACTCAAATCCATCATGTTCTCACAAAGCCATTCAGCATTTTTTGGGAGGGAGGGGCATCTGGTGCAAGCTGCTTTCAACTTGTGCTAACACTTCTGTCCATTCATTGTGTCTTGACTGATTCTCCCCGTCTCCTTCTCCCTCTCCCTCTGTCTCCTTCCTTTGTCTCCTCTCTCTTCCCAAGCCCCATTGCATCCTTAACCTTTTCCAAGGCTAGATTAAGTACAGTGTGACTCCCATCAAGGCTCGTCCTGCACTGCTATGGTCAATCCATTTGACATATCCTTAACAATACATTTTTTTGTGTGCAAAAAACTCTCATCACAGCCTGGCCGCACAGAAGCACCCTTCATTCTTGGCCATATGAGTGAAGGAACGGACCACAGTGATGGGAGATGCACCTTTATTGTGATCTGACCAATCTGACCAAGAAGAAATTTTAGAATGGGGGACTTGTGAGAAATCAGAGTAGTAAATCATTTCTTCATTGGTTTTTATAAGCTCTTCAACATTCAGATGAAGAGATGGACTTGAACCTGTGGGAAACAGTAAATCCATAAAATAACAGATTTGGAATATTGATTTAGCTGGGAGCATGGCACGTGTCTATTTGCCAGTACTCAGGAGGCCAAAGCTCACAACTTTAAGGCCATCGTAGGCTACATAGCAAGTTTTAGGCCACCTGAACTACACAGCAAGACATGGTTGCTAAGCTAAATAAACCAATAGAATGCTAATTTAGGAACATTGAGGAGGCAGCAGTGTTCTTGACAGACAAAATGAATAAGAGAGTACATGTGGGAGGTTGGAGTTCATTTCTTCTATCATGGGAGGAAAGCCCTGGGAGAGATAGACCACTGTGACCCTTCAGCTTTGTAAGCTTCTAGTGGTGTAGAAAAGCAAGGCATATTCTTCTCTCTTTAAAAAATACATATTTATTTTTATTTTATATGTCTGTGTGTTTTGCCTACGTATGTGTCTAGCTATGTATCATGTGTGTACAGTGCCTGTGGAGGCGGAAGAAAGCATCAGCTCCCCCAGAACTGGGATTACAGGTGGTTGTGAGTCACCATGTGGGTCCTGAGATTTGAACTTGGTTCCTATGGACAGACAGCCAATGCTCTTAACACGGCGGCATTTCTTGGGCTCACATACCCTTCTTTCCATTCATTGTTACCAGAACAGTGACTTGTGCATCATGGATGCTCATACTGACCACTGATAATGAGTGATTGCCGCTAGTGAGGCCTGCTGCCATTTTTTTTCCTTAGAAAAAGGATAGATGCACAAGTTTTGGAAAGGAAGGTCCAATAAGACTTGTTTGATTATCTCATACCTTGGGTATCGATACTTTTAAAGTATCGGCTAAAAACTGGTTGCTGGGGCTCAGGAGTGTAGCTTAGTGACAGAATCCTTGCCTAGTGTGCACAAGACCTTGACTTTAGTCCACAGCTCCCTATCCTCAAAGCATCTTTTGCCAGAAACAGAAGAGACAAGTAGAGAGATTCCATCATAGGGAAAAAATAAGTCTAGAAATCCCTACTTCATAGATATAATTTCCCCTGGAAGGGTGGACTAAAGACAAGTCATTGTCATAATCCCTTTAAGCCCAAGAAGCAATACATAATATCCTTCTTCTCCTTCATACCTTTAAGGGACAGAGAAAAGTTCCCAAATGGATGACTGAATCATTCTATCCTGAGTTCAGATGCCCAGCCCCTTCCAGGACTAAAAACATGCAGTATCTACACTTCCATTAAAAAACAAATCCTTGGGCTATCGAGACGGCTCAGCAGGTAAGAGCCCTGACTGCTCTTCCGAAGGTCCTGGGTTCGGATCCCAGCAACCACATGGTGGTTCACAACCATCTGTAATGAGATCTGACGCCCTCTTCTGGTGTGTCTGAAGACAGCTACAGTGAATTACGCTGCCTGTTTCTGTTAGTTCCTAAATAACATTAACCCTTGGGGAAAAGAAGAGTCTATTCTACTGTCATTGGACCAAAGAAACTCATTCAGTTTGTTACCAGAGGACTCTGAAGGTGACAGCATTGTCCCATCATGATCACTCAGTACTCTACCAATGGACTCTGGAGAAGACAGCATTATCCCAACATGGTTTGTCAGTATACTGCCATAGGACCATGAAGGAGAAAGTACTGCCCCCAGCATGATGACTCAGTATCCTACCATAAGACCCTGGAGGAATCAATTTTGTCCCAACATGGTCACAGCTTCCAATTGTCTACAGAATAGAGAGGAAACCTCTCAGGAGAAGGCAAAAGGTGATGTCTCTTCTTAAAGGCCTCTCCTTGGTCTGGGGTTCTCACCCAGACTCCTGAATGAAAGTCTTGAGATCCCACTTACTTCTCTTACTCTTCCCATTGCCTCACCCTAAACTCCAGCAGCTTCTCTCTCAAATATAGAGTGCTCTTGTCTCAGGACCTTTGCACATGTCCTTCCCTGTCAATAACCCAGAGTTATTACTTACTATGTTCTATTTGGGTTGCTCTTAATTCCAATTGGCCAGCCCTCAGGGCCACGTTAACTCCCAACCCATGGTGGCTTCTCCTTCCTCCTCTCCTGTACCTTCGTCTTCCTCTTTCCTTTACTCTGACCCCAATCCCTCAAAACCTCCACCCTATCTATGTCTCTTTCACCCAACTGTTGGCTGTTGGCATCTTTATTTACCAATCAGAAATAACTTGGGGACAGGGTCACTTGGTGTCTCTTATCTCTTGGGCAACAGTCGTGGGGACCCAAAATTAACATTAGAATACAAACAGCATTAGGCCAAGCCACTACATCCTTTCTCCTCTCTTGTCTGGAGTTTCATTGCTGTGATAAGACACCATGACCAAAACCAGCTTGAGGAGGAAAGGGTTCATTTCCTCTTGTAGCTTGTAGTCCATCATCCAGGGAAGTCAGAGAAGGAATTTGGAAACAAGAGCTTAAGCAGAGGCCATAGAGGAATGCTGCTTACTGTCTTGACCTTCCCGGCTTGCCCAGTTTGCTTTCTAATATCAGTCAGGACCACCTGCTCAGGGATTGTAACACTCACAATGGATGCCCTCCTGCATCAATAATTAAGAAATGCACTATGTACTTGCCTAAGCTTAGGGAGGCATTTTTTTTTTCAATGAGTGTTCTCTTTTCACAAATGACTCTAGCTTGTGTCAAATTAACATAAAACTAGCCAGCACGCCTTTCTTTAAAAGTAGATATTCAAGACTCCATCAAAATATCCCTGCTTGACAGCATACTTCCCCCATCCTAGACAGGTGGCTCTTTTATCTCATTTATTTATTTCCATCTGGATTGTTTGTTCTGTGTGTATGTGAGCATGGGGTGCCTGTGGCAGATGCATTTGTGGGCACATTGGTTCACATGTGAGGCTGCCCATGTATATGGATTCCAGAGGTTACATTTTGTGTCTTCATCTTTTGCTTCTCGTGGAAAACAGGGTCCCTTCTTGAACACAAAACTCACAATTGGGCACCTCTCCATAGCCAGCTTGCCCTGCCTGGGGAATCCCTTCTCTCCATATCCTGATCTCTGGGACTACAGATGAGCCACCAAGCCCACCTGGCTCCAGTCTTCATGCTTTCATGAGCAGCATTCTGTCCATATAGCTATCTCCCTAAACTCCCTGTGTTTTTCCGCATGTTTATCAAAATTATAAAACTTATTTGTGACCCATAGGTGAACCTACTAATAGTATTTCACTAAATGGACACAGTCCCAAATTTCCCTTTAAATGACATCTCTCTATTCACCTTCTCAAACTTCATTAGAGCAGTTTCTTCAGGCAGTAGATGGCACAGAAGCTCACAACCTGTCAGAAGTATGGAGCGCACCCCTGGAGTGCTCAGCCACAAATGGAATATCTAAATTGCCACTACCCTCCAAGGCCCAAGGACCATGGTGGGAAGTGGGCTGGAACGATTATAAGAGCCAGAGATCAGGGAGGACCAGAGTGTCTTCTGGACCTCACAAGACGGCTATACTCACACCCTCACAGCACATACGGTTGCCTGCACAAGATCAAGGCTATCCAAATTCTACTATGGAGGGAAAGGGGGTTCACAAGATCTACCCCTGATAGGGGAGCTATGGGCAGTTGATGGCTTCTAGGTGAGGGAAGGTCAGACTTTCAAAGGATGAAGCTCCTGGTTGGTTGACAATACTCCAGTCGATGGTCTTGCCACCAGGAATATATGGTAACACAAATTAGACACATTAGGTTATAATACAAATAAGAGGGCGTGAAACAGGCTTGGAGTAGGGAGTTGCGGGTGGATCCAGAAAATAATTTCTTCCAGTGGAAAGGGTGAATATGATGAAAATACACGGTATGACATTCTCAAATTATATATATATATATATATATATATTAAAGAAGAAACAAAGTTGAGAGGGCCAGACAGTGGGGGTGTATCTATATCTGAACCTTGAGATGCTATGGGGGAGCCAGAGCAGGAGAATAAAATCAAACTATATTGTACGCATGTGTAAGGGTCTCAACGAATTGATAAAAATGTTATATTAAGGAGCTGCAGAGATGGCTCAGAAGTTAAGACTGTGTATTACTCTTACAGAAGGCCCAAGTTCAATTCTTAGCAGTCATGTCAGGTGGGTCATAACTGCCTCTAACTCACAGTTTCCAGGGAGATCAGATGCCTCAGACTTCCATAGGCCCCTGCATTTATATATATTCATATGTAAGACCCGCACTGTCTTAGTTAGGGGTTTACTGCTGTGAACAGACACCATGACCAAGGCAAGTCTTATAAAGGACATCTAATTGAGGCTGGCTTACAGGTTCAGAGGTTCTGTCCATTTATCATCAAGATGGCAGTATAGCAGCATCTAGGCAGGCATGGTGCACGTAGAGCTGAGAGTTCTATATCTTCACTGACTTCCAGGTAGCTAGGATGAAAGTCTTAAGACACAGTGACACACCTACTCCAACAAGGCCACACCTTCTAATAGTGCCAGTCTGTCGGTCAAGCATATACAAACCATCACACCCAATATGCACAACAGCAAAGATTGAGTATTGCTGGGTATAAGACCATCACGGGCCATGTAGCAAGTCTAAGGCCTGTTTGGTCTCCCAATCAATCAGTCCAAACTCCAACTTTGCTTCATAATCTTTTTTAAACTAAAGACAAAGGTTGGTAACTTTGGGTGAGATGGTGAGAGAAGATGCCAAGGTACAGAGCCGGGGTACAGTAGGTGAGAAGGGGGCCTGCTGGAGCTAAGGGGACATCAGAGACGGCCTCAGTGTCACAGGCGGGCACCTTAGCCCTGATGCGGGTCTAGCCTTAGGAAACAAATGACTATCTGGCTTTGGCCTGGGGCAGAGGGGGACTAACCCTCTAGGCCATTATCGGTTATTTAGTCCTCTTTTGTTCATAAAAGGAAACTGTGAGCATCCTGGACCCCTGCAGCTAAGCGCTAGAGGGAATAAGGAGTCCAGCAGAGTGAGGGCAGGGAACAGGAGGAGCAAATGCTGCTGGTATTTACCTTTGTAGGCCAGAGTGTGGAAGGGAAGGGCTTGACTGGGACTAAAAGAAGGCCAAGGCAGGGACTCAAGGGCAGATTTCACTCCCCTCACAGTGGGCGAAGGAAACCATGGAAGGCACTCTCCCTGAGTTCCATTTCCTCAAATAGCAGAAATCAAGTGCTTGAATCTGCCTTAGATGCTTCAATTAAACAAACTTTCAGAGTTGCCCATTTCCCAGTCCTTCTTCTCTTTTGCTGTTTTAATCACCTCAAACTTTATCTCTTCAGTATTCTTTTGGTTTGTTTGTTTTGGGTTTTGTTTTTTTGTTTTTTTTTTTGTTTTTGTTTTTGTTTGTTTTTGGTTTGTTTGGGTTTTTTTTCGAGACAGTGTTTCTCTGTATAGCCCCGGCTGTCTTGGAACTCACTCTGTAGATCAGGCTGGCCTTGAACTCAGAAATCGGCCTGCCTCTGCCTCCCAAATACTGGGATTAAAGGTATATGCTACCACTGCCCGGCTTGGTATTCTTTTAGTATACTTAACAAGGAAGTGTGAGTTTCTAGTTATCCAAAGCTCCTGAAATCTTACTGCTCCTTAGAGGATTGGTGATATCCCAACACTACCCTGTGCTATATGCTTAGACTATCGTGGGGGAAAAAATTCAAAAAGTATATCACAAAACTCCTCTGAAAATTGAAGCTAGGCACGTTGACGTGCGCCTGTAACCTTGGCAGCATTCAGGAGGGTGAAGCAGGAGGTTTGCAAATTTAGGGCCAGCCTGAGCTATATAATGAGATGCTGTTTTAGAAAAAAAAAAATTATAGCAGCGCCTAGAAGCCCAGGTAGCTCACTCTGAAAGCCTGTTTCCTAGGCTACAGGGATGTGTTCCTTATTCTTCTGCCTAGGGGTAAGTCCCCGGAACAAGGGCAGAGAGTCCTGCATGCACATGCTTGTAGCCCTCCCCCTCCCCACCCTCTAGCCATCAGCGGGGCGTCATCCAGTCAGATCTCCTAGAAAAAAAAGAATTATTAAGTACTTACTATATACAAAATTATAAAAACTGATAAAAGAGGAATGCGTTTACCCAAAGGTAGGCTACCTAGGCACTTCCAAAGATTAACGATGCCTTATTTCTAGGAAGTCCCATCCCATGGGAAACTAAATGATGAACTTCTCATTTCCATGATTGTCATTGCCTTGTCCAGTCTTCCTCTCCCATCTATAAAACACACACAACCATCATGGGTCGTTGGCTTGGGTCATCTACTCATTGATCTGTAAACATGCACCAAGATGCTAGAGAACTAACTACTCGTGCAAATTGGTTATGGCCCCAGACAAAGAAACCAAAATAAATCAGGCATTTGGTCAGCAAGCAGTCAGCGTGACCCAGAGGTAGAGACTGGCTGCCCCTCACTGGCCCTCTCTGTCCCCTTTTAGTGCCAAACAGACTTAATACTGCTGCTTCG
Organism: Montemys delectorum; assembly: GCA_019843815.1. NCBI lineage: Eukaryota > Metazoa > Chordata > Mammalia > Rodentia > Muridae > Montemys > Montemys delectorum. The sequence continues at coordinate 1,592 of JADRCD010165349.1, read as the reverse complement.
CCAGCTTCCTCTTTGCAGCACCGGAAGACTGATCCTTCCCGACCCACGTGCTTCCGCTACCCGCTGTGTCTACTGTTTCAATCCTCAGGTGTTATAAACTCCATGTGGGTCAGCTAGCACCAGGGAAAAGAAAGGCCGGTGAACATCAACAGCATAGGATGTTTGAAGCGTATGCTTTAAGAGGAATGAAAAACAATATAGATTAATCTGCAGAAAAACTTAAAAATACGAAATAGCACAAAGGGATATTACGATTGCTTTTTTTAGCCCTGCTTTAAACTATTCCCATGCACACCTGTCTGTCAAAAAACTATTTTTTAAGATTGTTATTTTGAAGCCACAAAAAAAGTAGTTGAAATATTATATTAGATGGTCAAGCTTGACTAGCCGAAACCCCTTTCCCACCGTGGAGTCATCTTAGCAGCCCTCAAAGTAAAAGTTCTTCGTGGGACATCCCTTCCCAGTTACTTGAGATCATGAAAGCCGTTTCTAGGAAATGCGGATTCTCAGCTTTTGGGTCCCCCCACCACATACCCCCCCCTGGACTAGTAGGTCGGTAAGAAGGGAACCTAGGATGACAGGAGGTTTAAGCTCCAGGGCGGTCCTCCTGAGAGTTGGAAAGGCCTCAGGTCCCACCCAGACCCACTCATCATGTTTTTGCAAGGTCTCGGCTGCTTCCCTTGCGGCTGAGTGTGAGAAGTCAGGCGCTTGGAGCCCCTTCCTGTCCCACTACCCTCCCCAGGCAGCACTGCTCTGTGAGATTTGTACATAGCTTTCACACCTCCTTGATGATGACCTAGCAATAAAAATCCCAACTCTGTGGGAGTAAACTCCTGCTCAAGCCACAGCCCTGAATTCTGGGAAAGCCCTGAACTAATGACCTTCTAAGTCCTACTGTGTCCTGAGGGCTGAGGGGGCCTCCAAAGGGAGCCAAGGTTAAAAAACAAAACAAAACAAAACAAATAAAACCTTTCTGCCTCCATCATCAAAGTCAAAGTTTGAGGGTCAGAGCTGTTGTGTTTGCTGACCCTTAAGTCACAGTAAATCTTTTACCTATGAAGGACAGCAGGAAGACTCACAACATAGCTCTTTAAACTCAGCTGGGAAGATCCACGCAGCTCCTGTTACAGGGCCTACCTTATCTTTTTCTTCCTGGGCCAGAGGGTGTTTTTAATCCTTTGCTCTTCCACCAGGAGGCGCCAGCAGGCACTTGGGTTGGCCTCCACTTCCAATCAGATTCAGGACCTTGAGTGCATGCCTGGTGATAGAGGAAAAATAGAAACGACAGAAGCCAAAACAGTCGTGTCTGTCTGGGCTGCCAGCCACAACCATGTGTGATCATGAGAGCTTGTCAGAGTCAGAATGGCCCAGGCAATGCCTGCTAAAGGGCTGTGTCGCTCAGATCTATGCTGTGATCTTAAAGCAGGCGGCCACCCAAGGCCCCAATAGGAGCAGCACTCGAGGCTCATTTGGGAAGTGCCAACCTTCTCACCTTGAGTTTGTTTTCTTCCTGAAAATCGCCAGTCATCACAAGCCTGTGTGACCAGACACTCGGCCCCTCTGAGTTCTGGCGCCTACTATTTCTGTTTCTT
>JADRCD010165348.1:0-14012 GCA_019843815.1 Montemys delectorum | reverse complement strand
TTAATGTCCTTGTGACAAGTGTATGCTAAGTGTAATGCACACATCCAGGTTGCACATGTAAAGAGGAAATCAACCAGGTGTCTCCACAACAAAAGATAAGGTGAGAGGCTGCAAGAGTATGAGGAGGAAACACATGGGAGGAAGACTGAAGGGAGGGTGCATATGTGTGAAGTGATTTATAACCTTCAGAATTGTGAAAATATAAAATCTTAATGTTAAAGCCAACCAGAGTATGTTACTTTGGCATGGAAGAGGCCATAAATTAGAGAAGAGACTATTAAACCCGGATACTTAGGCAGAATAAGAAGTAAAATGGAGAGAGTCTGAAGCTAGCCTGGGATACATGAAGTCCTGCCTCTTAGGTTGCAAAGGTCATGCTGTGAGGTCTCCAGCCTACTCAAGTCCTGTCTCCTCTAGGTAGGAGACCAGCGGCATTGGAGGGGCGCGGGTGAAGGAGGTGCTTCTGGATGAGGATGATGACCTGTAGATTGCACTTCGACACAAGCACAACGCAGAGGTGTCCCAGGAAGTCACCCGGTATCTGAAGGACTTTTCCTCTAGCAAGAGGATGAATACTGGAGAGAAGACCACCATGCGCGACCTGTCCCAGATGCTGAAGAAAATGCCCCAGTACCAGAAGGAGCTCAGCAAGTACTCGACTCACCTGCACCTTGCTGAAGACTGTATGAAGCATTACCAAGGCACCGTGAACAAACTCTGCCGCGTGGAGCAGGACCTGGCAATGGGCACAGATGCTGAGGGGGAAAAAAATCAAGGACTCCATGAGAGCCATTGTCCCCATCCTGCTGGATGCCAAGGTCAGCACTTATGACAAAATCCGTATCACCCTTCTCTACATCTTCCTGAAGAACGGTATCACTGAGGAGAACCTAAACAAACTCATCCAGCATGCCCAGATCCCCCCAGAGGACAGTGAGATCATCACCAATATGGCTCACCTCGGTGTGTCCATTGTCACAGACTCCACACTACGCCGCTGAAGCAAGCCAGAGCTGAAGGAGCACATCAATGAGCAGACCTACCAGCTCTCACGATGGACCCCGATCATTAAAGACATTATGGAGGACACTATTGAAGACAAACTGGATACAAAGCACTACCCATACATCTCTACCCGTTCCTCTGCATCCTTCAGCACCACTGCTGTGAGCGCCCAATATGGACATTGGCACAAAAATAAGGCCCCCGGGGAGTACCGCAGTGGCCTCGCCTCATTATTTTCATCCCTGGGGGTGTAAGCCTGAATGAGATGCGCTGTGCTTACGAAGTGACCCAGGCCAACGGCAAGTGGGAAGTGCTGATAGGATCCACACACATTCTCACCCCACAGAAACTGCTGGACACGCTGAAGAAGCTGAATAAAACAGATGAAGAAATAAGCAGTTAAAAAATAAGCTGCCCCTCCAAAACCCTGGCTCCCTTCCCACAATGCTGTGCAGCTCCCCAGTGCGACACCTCGGTTACTCTGCTGCCTCCCCAGCCCTGCACACCCTGGCCACCCCGTTGCCACGCTGAGGTCTTCTCCTGTGCGATGACACCCCATCTTGTCCTCTGAAAAGCAAAAGAGTAATGTGTTGTTTTTTAAAAATGAATATCTTCTGTCCGTATGCCACAGTAAGTTCACATGCAAGCTCCACACCACAGAAGCATCAGAACTCTGGACCAAGTGGACTCTCCATTATTTACGACCCCGTGACCTGACCTGTATATAGCCCTGCACCACGTGTGCACATTGCTTGAGTATGGAAAGGTAGACGTGTGGGTGTTTCTCAGAGCTTGTTTGGGCTTGTTTCTGTTCTCGTTTGGAATCATAAGGTGTCTGTCCCCAGATATGACATGCTGAGGAAGCCAGGTTTCTCCCTGGCCACTGCTCACTCCATTCTCAGAAGCTGAGAAGCAGTGAGCAGATACCTCTGGAGGCTGGCGTGGAACGAGCATCCGCTCTGCAGCTGTGGGTGGAGGCTTAGGGTGTCCACAGGAAGCCAGTCTGAGTGCCACCCAGTGTCGTCTTCAGAGCCTGACACTGCTTTCCCTAACCTGTGTCCACACTGTTGTGAGAAGTTAAGTTCTCCAGGCTAAATCAGCATGCCTAGCACCCTCGGGTCCTCAAGAGTTAGGGATGACCAGCCCCCTTCCTTCCCAAGGCTTCATTTGAACACAGCCTAGATAGAGGTCAAGGGTCAGGAGTGAACTGGAAGATGTGAGTTTGGCACCAAAGGGTGCTTTGCTTTAGAAGTTAGGCCTGAGGAATGGGGGGATGCTGCTCAGTCAGAGTATCCTCAGTTTAAGAAACATCATCAATCTTACTTTTGTGTAGTGTACAGTCATGTGTCATTGTGGTTGTATGAAAAGGATCATTTTATTCTTTGTATTAGTCATCACTGTATAAAATATAGCTAGCTATAAAGCAGAAGTTCCAGAAGCCAATGCTGGAAGGATGGTCTCCACCCTCAGGAGGCAGCAGCTCCCTGAGCATGCCGCTCACCCTGCTGCTGTAGTTGTGAAACAAAGACAGTGGAAGTCACAAAAATGTCCCCAGCCCAGCCCCCATCCCTCCCTCCCGCAGACTTGTGTGTATTACTGTGTCTTGTGCTGTCTTCACAAACGTGGTGTATGCCTGCCGCAGGTGTCCTGTGCCCCCCTCCCTCCCTGGCTCTAGAGTCTCTCTATTCTCCTTAGTTCTCAGGCCTCTCCCCTGCCCCCTCTCCAGTGAGCCTTTTCCCTTAGGACTGAACCGTAGTAGCACTGATTGATTTCTTCTGTAGCTGCTTCTTCCGTCCCTTCCCTCTGGTCAAGCTTCAGGACCTTGTTTGTCGAATATTTGGGGTTTCCTTTATGTTATTTATATAAATAATTTCTCAAATGGATATTTAAAAAAAGGCTAAGTCTGTCTTGAAACTTGTTAACTTGAAACTTTTGAATCTCAGTGTTTAAAGTGTGGAAGCACAACCGTGTACCGCTCTGTACCGTCCTGTACTGCAGCATTTGAGTCTAATAAAGATGTCAGCTCTCAAAAAAAAAAAAAAAAAAAAAAAGAAGAAGAAGAAGAAGTAAAATGGAGAAAAAAATGGGAGAGTCTCTGTGACATGAGTCTTGGATGAATCCTTCTCCAAGACATTTGCTTGAGATTGAGACATACTCTTATGTTTCCATGATGAATATTCCTGCATAGATTCTAAATTAAAGACAATTTAGCTAGGTAGAGGAATGACCAAATGCTTCCATGTAAACAAATTCATGCACAGGCTAGGAACAAATTGAAATTTTATACCGCAATGTGGTCTGCGCTATTTTCCCGCCTGCAGGAATACACGGACACACACAGGATCCTTCTGCAGCAAACCTTTATTACCATGTGGTGAGGAGAGAGGGAGCCCTGGAGAATGCACTGCTTATATGCACCCTGGAGCGACGTGTTCATCTCTGATTGACTGTTTGCTCATTACCTAATGAGACGCCTCGGGATAGGCTGTGACTTGGCGCTTTTTGGCCCTAGCACATGCGCAGATGGACTGAGACTTAGCGCGCTCTGGCCCTAGGCACATGCGCAGACTATGTGTTACGGGGAGAAGAAACCAGATGCCGGTGCCATCTTGTAATGGAGGCTGCCGGCTCGGGTGCGGCTCTCTACACCGCAATGACTATGCAGAGGATATGTGTCTATGTAAAGTGCAAGAAGTTTAATAGAATAACACCACAGAAGTATGCATTTATCTCCTTTCTGATCATTAATCTCACAAGTGGTACTGCTTTGGGCTTGAGTATAAAATGTCACCATGGGTTCATGTAGCCAAATTTTGTCCTCAAGTGGAGACACTATATTAGGAAGGACGTAGGACCAGAGGCGGTAGGTCAGAGGGCAGATCTTTGAAGCACTTCATTCCTGAATGCTGCATGTCATTCTCTCCCCTTCCTGTCTGCCATAATGGGAGCGAGTTGTTCCTACAGATGGATGCTCCCACCACCATAACATTTTACGAAAAGACAAAGGGACAAGTAAAAAGGGGCTGATCTACTTGAAATGGAAATTTGTAGAGAGCCGCGGTGAGCGGTGATAGCCAGCAGATGGCGCTGACATCTGGTGCTCTCCCAAGTTTACAGGTGAATTGCGCATGTGCCTAGGGCCAGAGTGCGCCAAGTCACGGCCCATCCCGGGGCGTCTCATGAGGTAATGAGCAAACAGCCAATCAGAGATGAGCATGCCACTCCAGGGTATATTTAAGCAACGCCTTTTCGGGGCTTGGGGTCGCCCTCTTGAAGATGCAATAAACGGTGGCTGCAGAAGGATCCTATGTGTCCAAGTGTTCTTGCTGGCCGGAAACCTGCGTGGACTACAGAAATTCAGAATAAATCTTTCTTCCCTTAAGATTATTGCTTCAACTACTTTTTCTGCGCGGACTACAGAAATTCAGAATAAATCTTTCTTCCCTTAAGATTATTGCTTCAACTACTTTTTCACACTGACAGAAAAATTATCTAATACTGGTACAGAGAATTCAGATGCTTAATATCTCAGATTAATTGTGTATATGTTATGTGTTTTATAAAGGTAACATGTAACTCTGGAGTCTTCCAGTTTATAGCCAGTATCATTTGGTGAGCTTGACCTATATTGTTTTATTCAGGTGTAGTTCCTTTAATTGATCATGGCATAGATGTCCATTATTTGAATGCAATAAAGTATTATTATTACTACTAGATAGATAATTATTACTACATAGTAGTAAAAGATGTCTTGGAATACATGAGTTTTCCTACAGAAGAAAAGAATGTATTTGTTTTGCTAGTTACACAAATTAAAGGGAAGCAATCATATTTTTGTAGTTCCTATATTACTTAATTAGCACATAAAATGGGTTTTAATATGACTACTTAGTATGAATGTTATGTCTTTTTCTCATTGTCTAGAATTTTTTTTTTATTGCTGTAATAAAGTGTCATGACCAAAAGCAACATGGGGAGGAAAATGTTTATTTCAGTTTACATGTCATAATCTGACCAAAAGCAACATGGGGAGGAAAGTGTTTACTTCAGTTTACATGTCATAATCTCTTACCAAAGGAGATACATCAGGAACTCAAGGCAAGAACATGGAAACAAGAAGTGAGACGGAGACTCTGATAGAGCCTTGCTGCCTGTCTTGTTCCCCACAGCTTGCTCAGTATGCTTTCTCAACCAAGGACCACCAGCACTCACAATGAGCTGAGCCTTCCAAATTAAATGATTAATTAAGAAAATTCCGTAACAGTTTCTCTGAAGGAGGCAATTCCTTAAGTGGGACTCCATTTGACCAGATAACTCTAGGTGTGTCTAGCACACAAAAAGTAAACAGCACAGCCATATCCATCTTCCCACTATGATCTGTTGTTCTCACCACTCTTAATCTTCCTGTCCAAATAGTTCACTTCCATATTCACCTCATACATTCACATATGTTCACATATATTCACATATAAATGTGAATATATGTGTGAATATATAAAGTGTAAAATATTACAAATGAAATAAAGTGCCTATCATATAATGATATTCACTCATAGTGATTTTTTTCTTTCACAAATTTGTCAAGAACATTGGTTGGAGTTTGGTGTGTGTAAATGCATGGTATCAGCATTGCGGGAATTTTTAATGATCAAATAAAGCATTTCTCTTTTAAAACCTCCAAAGTGTTACAAGCCAGAGACCATGATAGCAAGTTTTAAATAAATGTCAAATGTGTGTATGTGTGTGTGTATGTGAATGTGGAAATGGATTATATGGAAAAGAGAAGATATATTAAATATATTACATATAAACACATATATAGCATGTGTACATATATACATATATATCAAATGAAAGAAACATGTAGTAATGTTGTATTTGAGTCTGCTTAATGCCATGACCTTCAGTTTCATCCATTTACTCCAATTGCACAATTTTTTTTTAGTATAGCACATTAATATTCAAAGGCATGACAGGTTTTTTTTGTTGTTTTTTTTTTTTTTTTAATTTATTTTTTCCACCAATCAAGGACTATACATGGTGGGACTGAATGTTCTGGCAGCATGTGTATAGTAGAGGATTACAAATTCGATCATCAATAGGAGGAAAGGACCTCGGCCTTGTGAAGGTTCTGTGCCCCAGTGTAGGGGAATGCCAGGGCCAATAAGTGGGAGAGGGTGGGGTGTCAGGCATGGGGAGGGGGGAGGCAACAGGGGTTTGTTCTTGTTGTTTTTGTTTGTTTGTTTGTTTGTTTGTTTTTTGGAGGGGAACCTGGGAAAGGGAAAATTTACATGTAAATAAAGAAAATATCTAAAAAAAAATAAATCAATTGCACAGTTTTTATCTCTAAATTAACCACATATGTAAACATACATTTACATATATATTTTGTTCTTTATTCATATCTCTTTCCTAAATTCATTTTTCATCTGTAATAATCCCCAAACAGAGAAGCATGTTTCACTTCTAATTGCAGTGTACATGATTTACATACTTAGCTATTAACTTTTAGCCAAACATTTATTGCCCATTTTCATCACGAACTGGTATTATTAGGCTGTACCTTAGTAACTAGATAAAATCAAATTATCCATCACAAAAATGCAACCAATAAGAAATAAAAATAATACTTGTGAGCCAATACAATTACTGAGAAAAGAAATACTACAGTCCTTCCCCCAAAGCATCAAAAGGCAACCTAACCTAGATCAGAGTCAGAGAGTTCATATCCATCTTCCTGGATGAAGCAATGTATTTATCTACGGAGTTAAGCTGAGACATGTCCTAGTGAAACAGTGAGGCAGAGTGTGCTCATGTCCAGTATTGAGACTGAGTCTACTCTGTTTAGATGTTAGCATCCCTTAGGTTCCTCATCATTGAAATAAACATTATAGGATAATGGATGACTAAGAATTCTTCTACCACACACATGTAGGCAAATTTTGCTACCATAGAATCTTGACTCTAGATTAATTAACCCTTTAAAACAGAAATGTTCTACTTTGATCATTTGAAATGCAGGCATTGCTGATGCCGTGGAATTATACAGAGAGCTCCAGTCATTGTTACTGAGTAATTTTTGAATAAAAAAAATTGCCATAAGTAAAGTTTATTATATGACTGCTACCTTTTGTAATTTCAAATATTTTATACTTCAGAATTATTTAATTATAAAAATTGAATATTTTGGACTTTATAAAATTTATGTGGAACAAAAACCATCTATTTATGTTTCCCACTGTGAAATTGTTTTAGAGGGAGATATTATAAATACAAAGATAAAACAGTGGCTGAAAACTTGAGCCAATAGTTAAGGTCATGTATGCCAAGTTAAGTTCTCAGCAACTCTAACTCCAGGAAATATAACATTGTCTCCAGAACTTCATGGGCATTTTTAAATAAATGCACATATCTACAAATAATCAGACACACACAAACACACACGGACACAAACACACATGGACACAAATACACACACATATATAAATGTAATTATATAAAAAAAGATTAAAATTAAATCTTCAAAAGAATCATTGGGAAAACCATTGCTCTTTTGTAATTTACAGAGACCCCAAACCATGAAACTAATAAAGAATACACAAATTTTAAAATCATACTAACAATGCTTGGGAGTCTATTGAAACACTTCTAATCACAGAGATGATAATAATCACCGATACTATTGTTGGCCTACTAATGCATGTTCATGTGTGTGACAAGCTAATAAGGTGTTAAAGGTCAGTCTTTTATTTAGTTTTTCTTTATTATGCACTTTTTTATGTTTCTGAGATGCTCTAAGTATGTCTAAATGGTATGTTTTTCTTAGTAGACTTCTGTACACAAGATATTCCTATCTTATCATATTTTAGATACACCTGTTCTGTGTTATAAGATACATTAATTTTGCCATAGTATAAATATTCTGAGTAAACAAAAATACATTTATTTTTAATGTGGACAAACATAAAAATTAACTTTTATAAAACAAAGATGTGACTATTGTACATGCTTGAAAATATCTACCATAAAGGTATTCAAATTATAAACTACTAAGATATCAATATATTGGAACAATTAAAATATAACATCTTTTATTCATTTATTTGTTCATTTATTTATTTGTAATAACTAGATGGATGGCTCTGTTGAGTAATGTACCCTGAAAAGTGATCATGGCAACTTGTTGATATGAAGGTGTTTCCCTAGTTTATTGCAAAAATTATTGAAATATGGCTAAGATGCTCCAGGACTGTTTGACCACATGTCACTTTATTCTGCCTACTCTCTTAATCTTATGTGGTAATTTTGTCTTTATGGTAACCTCATACTCTCCAGAGCACTGCTGCTTCTCTTGCATTCAGGTAGAAGAGGATGGTCCAGCACTCATTTGATTCAGCAAGAACTTCCAATATGCACAGAGTAGTTCTGACTATGTTTCCCTCTCAAACAAATCATTATAAATAAAATGGAAAAATGATGTTTGGGAGGCAATGATAACATCTGCCACAAGATTATGCAGGCTGCAAATGTGATTATTTACTGGGTTTTGTACACTTGAATTATCTCACATGCAATTTGTCATAATTTGAAAAGTGTTCATGATCATGATTATAAGGGCTACGCATCTGCTTAATCATTCATTTATACATCTCATTGTAGGAAAGGCATTTAGAGACACTTTTTCTTTTCTGTTGATATTCACATGGCTTGATAGTCAATATATTTACAGCTTAATGGTGTTTGTTAGAAGTAAGATTTCAATTAACAGGTCAATAATTTTTACGGATAGATTTTAGCTTACACTCTTCACTTGTTACAATAACATGAAGTGCATTGTCTGTGGACAGATTTGCTTATGCTGGTTTTATCTTTGGCTACAGAAGAAAGTTTTGTAAATAATAATTTTAACTGGCACTCTTCCAAACCATCTCGGATTTAAAAGTTTTAAAGGGTCTAGTTTATTTTTCACAAAAATCAAATATAAAATTTATATTTGAAATATTTACACCTTAATTAAAACACAGTGCCTGTTGGAAGTCTCTTCAGAATCATTACATTTAAATAAAAGAAGTGGTACAATAAAAGCTAATCTATTTTAGATGAAAATTGGGGACCTTAAAATTGGGTTCCTATCCATTTTAATGAGTTATAGTTGAGAATGTTTGATCCAACTTTTTAACTACTTATTTAGGGATTATATATTAAATAAAATATTAAAACTAACAATTATCTATCCTTAGCTGATTTTGGTTCCGTGCAACATTTTCTGTTCGTGTGTTAAACGAAATTGTACCAAGAAATAGAATTTGTCTTTTTCTACCATAAAATATTTGCTACTCTAACATTCTGTACATCTTCATATTAACTCATCAGACTATTTCTTTGTTTCTCAAATCCACCAAAAGTTAATATACACTGAACTTTAACCAGCCTTTATAATTCCCCCCACCTTGAAAAGTCTGCTTTAAAATAGCATAAGCAACAAGCCCTAGACTCTATTTCCCATTCTAATATAATGCTTAGGACTGTTCTAACTCATTGTCTGTCCAATAGGTATACATCTTAGTGATTTATTACTGTGAAGAGGAGACACCATGATCAAGGCAACTCTCATAAAAGCAAACATTTAATTGCGACCAGCTTCCAGTTTCAGAGGTTCAGTCCATTATCATCGTAGTGGGAAGCATGGCACTGTGCAGGCAGGTGTGGTGATGCACAAGGAGTTGAAAAGTTCTACACCTTGATACACAGACAGCCAGGAGGAGACTGTCTTCTGCAGGCAGCTAGAAGAAGGTTCTCTTCTGTACTGGGCAGAGGCCAAGTATAGGAAGATACCTCAAAGTCTGCCTAAACAATGACATACGTCCTCCAAGAAGGCCACATCTATTCCAACAAGACCACACCTTCAAAAAGTACCACTTTCCATGGGCTAACCATATTCAAACCAACACAGTATAGCTTTGCTAGATCCAGAGATTTTTGTCAGTTTTCTCTAGAGAAGATCTTCAGAGAAACAGAAACAAGGACAACAGTATGTATGTGTGTGTAGGAAGTGGTGTACATGTGTGTATAAGGTAGCTAGGTTTACCATTGTATGCCTATCTTGAAATCTTGGCACTGTCTTAACAGTTATCATACTTTTTCTTCAAATATGGTATAAAATGAATATAAACCTCCACATACATCATATCACCAAGGTCTAGAGTACTGTATGCCTATGTTTGGAGAGAGTGATTTGTTATAAGTGATTTGTCTCTACAATAAGAAGGTTGGTGTGTTCTGTAAAGCACACCTTCTTCAAGTGAGATTTTAAAATCTAGCAATATAAATTTCAGTCCAATTTAAAAATGTTTAGAACCTTGTACATTAATACTATAAGTCCTTATTTAGGAGCAGAGGAGAAAAAAAAAAAAACCAGCTTCCCCTCAGTGTTCTACCCTTCTTCTTAGGAACTAAGAGCTCTCTACCTAAATTGGTGGGGATGTTTAGCCTTTCAATATACCAATTCAGCTACATAAGTCTTCCAGAAATGCTGAACTCGGCTTGCGGATATAAGGAACAGCATAACATGGTCCCTGCACAGAATGCTTTTATGAGTGGACAAAAAAAAGAAGGAAGGAAAGGAAATAAGGAAAGCAGGACAGAAGGAAAGAAAGAGAGAGACAGACAGACAGACAGACAGACAGAGAGAGAGAGAGAGAGAGAGAGAGAGAGAGAAAGGAAGGAAGGAAGGAACAAACAATAGAGGAAGGGAGGGAGAGAGAGAAGAAAGGAAGGAAGGAGTAAAGAAAGAGAAAGAAAGAATAGAAAGCATGTAATATTGTGTGTGTAGTAAACTATTTTCCACCTTTAAATCTAAATTATAACATTTAGAAGTTGCTTTATACCATCTAATAACAAAAATTTTAGGGTGAAGTTAATTTTTATCTAATTTGAAAAGACAGTTTAGAATGGCACACCTTCATTTGCTTTCTAAACATAAAGAAAAAATATCCTTCTAGTTCATGTGCATTTTAACCACTCAAAAAATAATCTTGGTGACTAAAGGAATGATGCCAAATCTAGATTTCTATGGTTACTATAAGTGTATCCATGGCTGTCTGAGTCCTCAGGAACCTCCTTCCATGGCATCTCAAGTATAGGGATTACAGTATATACTGAAAAACTCAACTCTCTAGCTCATAATTCATACTGAAAATCTAGTGCCAACAATCAAAATTAGTGGAAACTCTACAGCACAGTATATTTCAGAATGGACTGATCATAATAAAAACCTTAAACTTTGGAGATACAATGTATCTATTTTGGGGGGTAAGAGTGAAAACTTTAACTATTGATCATTTCCCTTTCACTGCAAGCCATGTCTTATGGGTAAGGTTTACTCCTACAATTCAAGAAAAAGGATTTACCACACCATCCTTAACAACTCTATTGATCTTAGACTTAATAATAATCATTATTAGAAATGATAGCTACATGCCAAATTAAAATCATGCTCCCTGGTGTCTCACGGTGGCATCATAAAGTGGTTGCATCAATCTCTGGAAACCTCTTTCCAGGATGGGATACTTTTGTCAGTACAATGTTTTCATTGAGATAGAAATTGTGAAAAGATAGAAAGAAAGAAGGGAAGACAGACCAAGAAGCCCTGAGTGCAGTGTCCTAAAGTAAAGAAAATCAGAGGCACTCTGCACTCTGTCACAGACACCACTGCTCTCCAAATTGCTCTTATTTAAAACATTAAAACTTAAGTCAGAATTGCTTTTGGAAAAGGTTAATTCATTTTAACTCAATTACAAAACTTCTATATAACTTAAATTTCACTACCAAGGCAGTCTTTAACCTCAAAACTTCTTCTTCAGACTAATGCATTCAGATTCCTTTCTTTGTTGTTTTTGTCTCTATCCCTGGGCTTTTCAGTATTATCCAAATCCATCAAGTTTTGTGGCTTGACTTCAGATACTGGGATTAGCCTCACCTGCTTACTCCTCTTTACAACTAGTGCCTTTGGTTGGCACTTGCAGAATTTGTTAAATGTGAATTTCCAGGGAAAGCATCATTGCTCATGACAGAGATGACTTTCCACCTTACTGGGGAAGTGCAAGTTCAGACAACATGTAGGTGAAGCAGATATAGTTTATGTGATAGAAGGGCAAAGGGGGCAGATTGCCTTGCTTAGATAACTGTGCCCAACATTTTTTCAAAATATCCAAATACTCATCTGAAGAGAAAGTTCTAGTTTAGATAGGCCACATGCCAAGGAAACTGTCTGATTAAGTGGGTACTTGAAAACATGCTGCTTTGTTTTTAAAACAAAGATTAGCATAACTCACAGAAGAGTACTTTTAAAAATCACCACCCTTTCCTGCAGATAAAGGAAATTAATTTAGAATTAACACATCACACAAAAGCAGGAGATAAGAATAATATACATAATGAATTCTTATGGCGTAGATCTAATATTATTCCTAAAAGGTTTAGCAAGAACAAACCCTTGTACCCTTTGTGGGTTTGTTCTTATGTTTTGGTTTTTTTTTTATTGTTGTTGTTGTTGTTGTTTTCTTGTTTTTTGGGTTTTTTGTTTTGTTTTGTTTTTTGGAGGGGAAACTGGGAAAGGAGATATCGTATGACATGTAAATAAAGAAAATATCTAATAAAATTTTATAAAAAAGGTTTAGCTAGAAGAGAAAATATTAAGGAGAGTACATAATAGCTTTGTCTACTAGTGAGCTACAGGCAAGTCTGATTGTTATCAAATGAATGAAAGTGTGTGTCTCCCCTTGAAAGCACAATTAACACAGGGTTGAATCTACCCTATAGTGTAAGGTATTTTTAGATTCCAAGTATAGTGGGATTGTCTAACCTATGTAAACCAACTGACTAAATGCATTGTCACCATGTTATACACTCTTTCCAACAATAAAAAATGTGCTGAAAGAGTATACAGAAGGTATGCACATGAAAATTATACCATGTAGTGGTCACGAATAATTGTGAATAGGTATCATTCCTTGGTTGTAGAAAACCCAGCTCATGTGTAATATCTGAGCAAACTATCTATAAGATATTTATCCACATAGTCTCCATTAAGATCCCATGGGCCATATTTATCAGGAGTAAGATTTTTTCTTTTATTGAAAATGGATTTTTTTCTTACATAATATCATCTGATGATAGTCTCCCCTCCCTCTGACCCTCTCAGTTTCTCCCCATTTCCCCTCTCATCCAGATCAACTCCCTTTCTGTCTCCCATTAGAAAAGAACAGGCTTCCAAGAGATAATATTAAAGTATAACAAAACAAATAACAAAACATAAAACAAACAAACAAAAAAAACCTGTCACATCAAATTTGGATATGACAGACGAACTGAAGGAAAATAGACCAAGATAAGGCACATGAATCTGGGGCCCACTTATTTTCACACTCTGGAATCTAATAAAAACAGAAAAATTTGAAGCCATAGCATATATGCACAGCGTGGAGTGCAGACATGGCCTTGTGCACACAGATGAGCACTGGAGAAGCAGGGATGGTAAACACAGCTTACCTCTTCAACAGAATGCCGGGAATGTTGTTTAACAACCTGGTCATCCTTTACTGTCTGATGAGAAGAGGCTCTGCCTGTACCTCCCAGAACTTAGGCCCTGATTTTAGGCCATAAACCCAGTGTCTTATGAGTGATGTCACTTGTGATTTAAAGCAGCCTATGTCACTTCTATGTTACCATAGGGCCAAGCCAGTCCTGAAACCCACAGGCCTTCTGTTTAGCTCAGTCAAGCTCCTTAGACTCTAAATCTTGGGGACTATCTCTGAGTTAACAGTATCCACTCTTGTGAAAGAAGCCAGACTGGCTTTGGAAAAAAAAAACTCATGTAAACAGGTCTTAAATAGTTACTCTTGGGCCTGATTAAATTGTTATCTGAGTACCGTTTCTCTAAACTAGTACCAGCAAGAAGCATCAGGCTGAGCTTCATTTTTTACCTAGCCCTAATTGTTTTTTTTTTT
>JADRCD010165346.1:16000-27994 GCA_019843815.1 Montemys delectorum | reverse complement strand
TTACTTGACCTTTTTCCCTTACTGCTTTTAAAATTCTTTCTTTGTTTAGTGCATTTGGTGTTTTTATTATTATGTGTCTGGAGGAATTTCTTTTCTGGTCTAGTCTATTTGGGGTTCTGTAGGCTTCTTGTATGTTCATGGGCATGTCTTTCTTTAGGTTAGGGAAGTTTTCTTCTATAATTTTGTTGAAGATATTTGCTGGTCCATTACATTGGGAATCTTCACTCTCTTCTATACCTATTATCCTTAGGTTTGGTCTTCTCATTGAGTCCTGGATTTCCTGGATGTTTTGGGTTAGGAGCTTTTTGCTTTTTGCATTTTCTTTGACTGTTGTGTCAATGTTTTCTATGGTGTCTTCTGCCCCTGAGATTCTCTCTTCTATCTCTTGTATTCTGTTGGTGATATTTGCATCTATGATTCCTGATTTCTTTCCTAGGTTTTGTATGGCCAGGGTTGTCTCTCTTTCTGTTTTCTTTATTGTTTCTACTTCCATTTTTAGATTCTGGATGGTTTTGCTCATTTCCTTCACCTGTTTTATTGTGTTTTCCTGAAGATCTTTAAGGGATTTTTGTGTTTCCTCTTGAAGGGCTTCTAGCTGTTTATCTGTGTTCTCTTGTATTTCTTTGAGGGTGCTATTTATGTCTTTCTTAAAGTCCTGTATCATCACCATGAGAAGTGATTTTATATCTGAATCTTGCTTTTCCGGTGTAATGGTGTGTCCAGGACTTGCTATGGTGGGAGTAGTAGGTTCTGATGATGCCAAGTGACCTTGATTTGTGTTGTTCATTTTCTTACGCTTGCCCCCCCCCCACCATCTGGATATCTCTAGTGCTACCTGCCTTTGCTAAATCTGACTGGAGCCTGTCCTTCCTGTGATCCTGGTTGTGTCAGAACTCCTCAGAGTCAAGCTGGGTTTGTGATCCTGTGATTCTGGGATCCTGTTATCTTGGGCTTGTTAGGTCACCTGGGAGTGGAGCTTCCTCTAGGTGTTGTGGGACTGGCTGCAGAGCTTGCGCCCAAGATCTACTCTGGACACCAGCCCAGACAGACCGGAAGGAACCCGAGTCACTGGGTTGGTGGAGTTCCTGTGTGCCTGGTCCCACTGGTCCCAGTTACTCCCAGTGTTGGGACAGATGTTAGTTCCTCCTCACCTCCGATCCTGGGTGTGTCAGAGTGCCTGGGAGTGGAGCTTCCTCTGGGTGTTGTGGGACTAGCTGCAAAGATGTTGGTTCCTCCTCACCTCTGATCCTGGGTGTGTCAGAGAGCCTGTCAGTGGAGCTTCCTCTGTGTGTTGTGGGACTGGCTGTAGAGCTTGAGCCCAAGGTCTGCTCTGGACACCAGCCCAGACAGAGAGGCGACCCCCAGCTTTTTATCTGTAGTCATCTAAAATACTGTTATGGAGATTCTAGGTTTTTGACCGGATAGATCTAAAGCTGAGATGGTTTCACCACTGACTAGTCAGTTGTCTGAGAGCTGAGGTCTCTGCAGCTCAGCTTAGCCCAAGTCGAAACAGTGAAGATCCAAGTCCAGAGGTCTAGGGAAACAACGGTGCAAACCAGTCTGACTCCAAAGCTGGAGCACTCAGGAGCTCTAGGCTAGGTCCTGTTCTGATGTCCAGGGCAGCAGAATTGGGTCCCAGCTCCTGGAGCCAACCTTCTTTCCATGTATATTTGTTTTTTATGGGTGCTTGCCGATTGGATGGCCCTACGTGTCTCAGGGTAGCTCATTCTCTCAGTCCATCTGAAGCCCACATTCACATCTCTGGAAATCCTTTCACAGACCCATCCAAAATAATATTCTACCTGGGTTCTATTCTAGCTAACCGGTTGTTCCAGCTAATGTGGTGTAAGTACCTAATTAACCCGATTAAGTTAAATGAACCAACTGCTTCCCAGACTTAGCTTTCGGCCATCTCACACACCCCTCTCACACCACCCAATGAAAATCTCATTTTTTTTTTTTTTTATAGTTGTGGGCTTTCATGATTTCAAAATTAGGGATTTTTACTCTTTCAGGGATTTAGGCTTTAACGTTTGTGGATTCAACATTTGGGATTGTGGCATCCCGGCTTGGGTTCTTGAGGATTATGGTGACACTGGATTTATACACATCAAAATGCACTGTTCACTTCACAGCTCCGTGGCTTGATGCATGCGCGCCTCTTCGAGTAACCTCTGAGGTTTTGTTTTGACATTAGACATAAAATACAGCATCCGCCTTAAACCCGGGTGCACGGATTGTTTCAGATTAGTCTTTACAATCGGCCATGCCAACTCATGTAATGTACCAGGAACTGGACATGTGAAGGGGCAGGCATGCTCCCCCCCTCAAGAAGGTTGCTACTTAATAGAGGGGACAGGAACCTAAACGTGCTATAAAAGAAGTGCTATAAAGAACAGCTACACACAGAGCACAGCCATTTATTTGTTTCACTAACACACTCAGATCCCGATCGACTTGTTTCTGTGGCCTAACTCCTGGGTGTTGGCTCCAGCAAGCTCACAGACAAGAGCTTAAGTAAATTCCTTGTGATGCCTTGCCATCCCCAAACCCCAACCTGGTATCCCTAAGTACCAAGTGACAAACAGAAGTTGAAGCAGCATGAAGAAGGAAGAAGAGAGATCTGGGAGACCATATAGGAGCACCCACTGTCTGGTGTGTGTGTGTGTGTGTGTATGTGTGTGTGTGTGTGTGTTTACATGTGTATGTGTGTATATTTATGTCTGCATGTGTGTATATGAATGTGTGTATATTTAATATGTTTATGTGTGTATATGTTTGTATACATGAGTGTGTGCATGTGTTTATGTATGTATGGGTATATGCGTATGCATGTGTGTATGTGTGTATGCATGTGTGTGCATATGTGTATGTGCATGTATATGTATGTACATGAGTGTTTACAATGTGTATGTGTGCATGCATATGTGTGTGTGTGTGTGCACTCTCAGGTGCTCATATAAGCATGCACTGCTCAGATTATATCTTAAACCACACAGCAGGGAAAGCAAGAGGAGGAAGGCACCAGGGCTCTTAAGTCCTGATCTGATTCTCCCAGCTTAGCCCAGCTCTGGAAGGGATTGTAGAGAGAGACTTTCACAGAGCAGTTAACCAACTGCTTGGCAGATTGATTTATGACTGCTTAATGATGGAGCAAATGTGTGAGGGTGCATCTCACAAAACTACATCCCCCAAAGTTTTTGTTTTACACACTCCAATCAGGCGTAGAATAATGTCTGTCTAGCCGACAAGGAGTCTACGCCGACACCGATCCATGGGGGCAGCAGCGCCAGAAAGGCCATTTATTAGGAAAGGGAGGACAGAGAACAGGCCTGGTGTCTGGTACCAGCCTCCCCACCCAGCCCTGCTGGCCCAGCTCCAGGTGCTGACAGCCCGAGGCTGGGCAGTGAGGGAGTAGACACTGGCAGGCATTCCCAGCCAGCAGCCAGGCTGTGGAGATAAGCAGGCTGGGTGGCTGCCTCGGTCCCCTCTCTGTCTCCGGAAGGCAGCCGATGGCAGCCAGAGCAACAGACTCCTGGACCCGAATGCCTGCTTTTGTCTACACTCATTGGCTAGACACTCTTCATCCTTGGCTGTGCTGGGTTTCTACATGGTCAGCAGCACAGAGGATGTTAGTAGAAACAACAGATATGGCTCACCCGTTCCCATTACAAACTGTGGAACTCTCTTCCTCTAGCCAGGAGGCTGTATTCAGTTCTTTTGCTCCCCAGCTGCTCCTCCGAAGACTCTTCTGTTTCTCCATAAGTGGAGACTGGGTGCACAGAGTCAGCCTTAGCATTGGGAAGCCTGGTTTGGGCCCTGGTACTGAGGGCATTTGCTATCAGCATATTGCATGGTTTTTAAGGGCATCCCTAATCTACCCACTAGGTGCCAGCAGTGTTCCCTCTAGCTGTAACTGTCAAGGACCTTGTGAACTAACTAAATGTCCCCTTGACAGCAAAACATCTGTCATTCATTCATTCAGTGGTGCTGGCCTTGAACCCAAGGCTTCAAGTAAATGCTAGACAACCACTCTCCTACTGAACTACGTATGTCAAGCCCCTCAGGCCTAGGTTCTCATTCCAATTACTCTGTTTCTGTCCTATTTAATTTCCATTAAAATATTTTCTATGGGGCTGGAGGTGGCTGATATATAAGCATAAAGATCTGAGTTCGAGCCCTAGCCTTCACCTCAAAGCCTAGTCACTATTGAGGTGGAGACAAATGGATGCCTGGACTCATTGGTTAGCCTGCCTAGCGTATACATGATCTCCAGGTTCAGTGAGAGAGCGTCTGCTTGCCTCAAAGAATAAGGTGGAGAGTGATTGAGGAAGACACATTAGTGTCTGGCCTTCACACATAGGCATACATATGGGCACATGCTAACAAGAACATGTACACACACACACACACACACACACACACACACACCCATGTCAGTGTCTTCTACGGTTGCTATAAAAGCTGTGGAAAAGTAATGTTGGTGAGCTCCTGCCATGGCCTTCTTCCAATGTTGAGCTATTTACTACGGCTCTTTACGTTTGTTATTCCAGGGTTCTGATGACAGAATGGCTGGAGAAAGATGGCGGAACTGGCAGAAAGCTCCTTGGCTCTGTAGCCTGCCATGTCAGGGAGATTAGCCTGGGTATACCACCTACGGCATCTGGAGCCTCTGTCTGGGAAAGCTGCTGCTCTCCCCGTTCCTGAAGAACGGAGTCAGATGCCGCAGGAGCAGGGAGAGGCTCTGCCCTTGCACTGTGGCTCTGAGGTTTGAGTTTTGGCCTTCTTTCTTGTGAGTAGGTGGATCACTCATGGTTTCCAAGGCCCAGATTTTAATTCTGCAGGCTTCCTGAGTCAGGACTTAAAGTGGCTCCAAACTGACACAGCAGAAAAGTTCTCAATGGGCCGAGAGGGAGGGTCGTTTCTTAGGGAGACGCAATCCTGGAAAGACAAAATTCAAGGCCTTCTAGAGCTGTCCATCAGGGTTTAGAGAATGCCTGTCCTTTTTGCCCAGCTACCATATCTATCTACCTGTTTCTCATCCTGAAAATATCACACTGAAGTGCGTTCATCAAGCAATTAGTGTTCTCTTTTTGGTTTATAGGAATGGAAAACAGGAAGGGGCATATAAAGATGGGGCACGTTTTGAAGTTCATCAGAAGCATGAAGTGGTGCTCCAGATATGACTCAATGGTCAAGAGCTCCCGCTGTTCTTGCATAGGATCAGGAGGCTGGTTCTTAGCATTCACACAGTGGCTTATTACCATCTGTGACTCTAGTTCCAGGGGATCTGAGGCCTTCTTCTGACTTCCAAGCAACATGCATGAACATTGTACACATACATACGCGCAGGCAAAACACTCATGCACATTAAATACATCTTTTAAGAAAAAGTATATAGTGACATGCTACTTTTCCCTCCTATGTTCTTCCCCATCCCATTCCTCCCCCTTCACCTGTCTCTCTTCTTTCTTCTTCTAGGCCCCCTTTTGGTTAGGATCTGCCACTCACGACATTTCAGAGGTGTCTTCGTCAGGGTCTTTATTCCTACACAAATATCATGACCAAGAAGCAAGTTGGGGAGAAAAGGGTTTATTCAGCTTACACTTCCACAGTGCTGTTCATCACCAAAGAAAGTCAGGACTAGAACTCAAGCAGGTCAGGAAGCAGGAGCTGATGCAGAGGCCATGGAGGGGTGTTCCTCTCGGGCTTGCTTCCCCTGGCTTGCTCAGCTTGCTTTCTTATAGGTCCCAGGGCTACCAGCCCAGGGATGGCACCACCCACAATGGGCCCTCCCCACTTGACCACTAATTGAGAAAATGCCCCACAGCTGGATCTCATGGAGTTATTTCCTCATGGGAGGCTCCCTTCTCTGTGATAACTCCAGCTTTTGTCAAGTTGACACACAGAACCAGCCAGTACAAGAGGGAAGATGAAATAGCAGAGAAAGGATGGAAGAGAGAACTTTTCCATTTCACTGGAATGAGCCATGTGTGGAACAGAAGTATACACTTCAGTTTTGTACAAAGCTGGGTGAATGTTTTACTTTCTGGGTAGAATAAATGTTAAGTTCTCAGGATTCAAGTGTGAATCAGATAGGAGAGGATATGCAAAAGAGCTGTGATGATTTAATTAGGAAATGAATGGAAGTTAAATTCAATTAGAAACTAATTAGAACAGTGCTCACATAGACAAAGTGGTCAACGTATTTCAGGAGAAAGGGAAGTGGAATGGAGGATTCTACAAGGGAGTAAATGTTCACTAAAAACACGAGAAGGAAAGATGACTCCTCAAGAATTCAGAGTTTCTTCCAGGCTTGGGTGAGTCAGAGGAAGCTCTTTGAGGTAAACATGGAGAAGCACGTGCGATGTCTTGTTGAGTAGAAGCAGAGACCTCAATCCAGCTAATATTTAAGAACTTCTAAGAGACAGACACTCATGAGACAATGTTCCATTAAACACAACTTCTCCAACTGCTAGAATTTTTTTCTCAGCTCCTTAAACTCTCAGGATAGTGCAGGAAACAAAAGTCAGTGCTTCTTGTCTTAACTAGTGTATTTTTAGAAAGTGGGAGCATAAGACGTGCCTGTGAGATGTGTGTTCTTGAAGGCAAGCAGAAGAAGAAACCCAGCTGTCTTCTACAGGGACACTGGAAAGAGGCACACCCTGTCCTCCCCACTCAGCCTGGCCAGGACCCTCAGTGTGGAGTTAGATGTGCTTTTATCTCTCCAGACAGGCAGGTTGTAAGTCCACGCATTTTTCCTAATGGTACCTGTTTTGGACTCACAGGTTTGTATCTGAGTTCTTGAACATTCAACTTCTAATCCCTAAGCACACAGTTTCCCATACGAGAAGGAACTAATCCAACTCGATGTCTTTCTTTTACCTGTTGGCCAGCAATGGTGATGCATGCCCAGATATGGTCTTGTGGTCACCTGATCAGTTCTTTATTTCATTTTCAGATAGGACAGTCTACATTTGGCACATCTGTGGAAATGCTGTCTAGAAGGCCTGGACCTACATGGTGAAGCTTGGAAAAGGTGAATAACTTGCTCTTTCTTCCTTGGTATATTTGTTTAACCAGTGTTTTTTAAAGGTGTGTAGGTATTGAAAAAATTTTAAAAGATTTATTTATTTCATATGTATACAGTGTTCTGCCTACATGTATGCCTGCACACCAGAAGAGGGTGCCAGATCGCATTAGAGATGGTTGTGAGCCACCATGTGGTTGGTAGGAATTGAACTCAGGACCTCTGGAAGAGTAGCCAGAGCTCTTAACCTCTGAGCCATCTTTCCAGCCTCTAATTTTTTTTAAATTAATAAAAGTTGGATACTTCTTTCTTAATGCTCAAAATTAAGACTAAAGTACACGTAGCTGTCTATAAATTTTCCATTTCTGGACCTTTTATTGAGAATCATAGTAAAGTGTCTGCAGATAATAAAATAATTGATTGACCAATTGTTCTTGGTAAATAATGGTTAATGCTGTTCCTGTTGCTGGCTGCCCACTGGTTTGAACATTTGTATGTTCCTGTCACTGACTGCCCATTGGTTTGAACATTTGTATAGGATGAACAGTGTTTGGAGTGCAATTACTTCTATAATTCTCCTTGAGTTATCTATTTTGTCAAAAGGGGGATCTATTTATATGTTAGCAGTGTGGTCTGTGTACTATGTTCTTGATAGCAACAAAGGAAACAAACCCCAAGTTTCAAATTGATCTCCTATAGCTGGAGTACCTGGGTGGCAAATCTGGCCACTGACTCGGCAGCGGCATTGTCTGTGGTTTGTCTCTAATAACTCACCGTATGGAGCTTGACCTCGAGTGACCGCCAAATGTCTCAGTAACTTTTCTTGTTCAGGTAACAAAGCATCCTGCCAAAAGCTGTTTAAGGAAGGGTAGCTTTGTGTTAGCTCATAGTACAATGGTGCGTTGTCATAGCAGGGAAGTCAAGCCAGCGGGAGCTTGAAGAGGTTGGTCCTGCTTTGGCTGGAACATCACCTCAAGCATCCCACCTTCTTCTTTCTCTCCCTCCATTATCTGGTCTCCTTGTGCTCTTCCTTTAGAAGTCTGTTCTAGTCTCTCCATCTAAGTCAGCTGCTGGTCTTTGTGATGCTTGTTTACTTCTTTAAAATCATGCTTGGATGTTGCTGTACTTACTTGTGTATTTTGTCAGTTACTCTATTTAGAGCGTAAATTCACTTGGGGGAGAGTTTTTTTTATGTTCTTACACTTTATTTTTTAGTTTTACTATTGTATCTCTTGAATTAAACAAACAAAAAAAGCATATTTAAAGACACTATGAAGAACTCTAGCTTATATCGGAAGGAGCTACAGAGACCATTCAAGCCGGTATTACTACAAATTCACAGCCACCAGCCCAGAGTAGGAGAAGAAGGAAGCTTGGCTCTCAAGAGCCTGCCTCTAGTTCCTTCCGATTCCTGGCACATAGTCTGAGCTTAATCATATATATATATATATATATATATATATATATATATATATATGCATACATAAGCTTAATATGTAAAATTAAGAGTCCGATGTCATCTCTAGTTCTAAAACTTTGAAATGTGAAAAGTCCTGGAAATGTCATCAATGTGGTAAAAACAGGAAAAGCACCCCTTGGAATTTTCTGAGTGTGTAGGCTAGGAAAACCCTGTTACCATCATTTTGACAAGGGGGAATGCTTTAGAGAAGTAACAAGTCTGACTGGTTTGTTCTTTTTGCTAAAGAGAGTTGGGAAGACATACTGAAACGGAAAGTTTCGCTAGCAGGAACGGCACTGAATCCTGGCATATGTTTGCAACCGTGTGAGAATCCCAGCAAAGCTGCAGAGAAGGTGGGTCCTGCGCTCTGCGTTTCCAAACTCCCCAGTTCTTTCTGAGTTAGCGTTTCACCCCATTTATTGTTCTCGAGCAACCGAATTTTCTCCAGTTGTCATCTGCCTTCTAAGACCCCACCTTCCCCTCCCTGCTCTACCCACGCTCACAGGGCCTTGCCTCACTTCTTCCTCTCTGAGCTGATGCTGGGTCTCATGATTTTTCAACTGCTGCAATTGATTAAAACACACGTTAAAGGGTGAATAAGGTCTGAAGAGGATTTGCAGTTTCGAAAAGAGGTCTAATGTCGTACCTGGTCTTCTAGGACCTGCAAAATGTAGACAGGATTGCAGGCTCCTGTGTACATGAAGTCGCCTTTGGAAGAGAGGGGCTGCTAGCCAAAGCCTTGCTTTTGTGGAAGTTACACGTGAGCAATCGCGGCCCTCTGCGTGACGAGAGCCTCGTGCACATCCCGAAGTCATGGTTTTGGAGGTACAGTTGTTGACAATTTTTTAATCAGACCAAGTAGCAAATGATGGTTTTTAGACAAAGGGATTTCCTAACCACTGTGATTTTTTGTGGTCTTGTGGTGCAGACTACAGAAAATGCATGCTGTGATTTAACAAAACAGTTAAATAGTAAGAATTCCCTAGTCATCATGACCCAGAACCAGACCAGAGTCCTTCCTTAATTTTCCATTATGGGATTTCATCCGCAATACCGGTCTCAGAGAGCCTGCTCTTCGGCCGAGCTCTGAGAGCTGGAGGAGTGCCTGTGCATATGTCATGTCTCCTGCTAGAGGCCCAGGATTACTAAAATCTCGGGGCCTTAGACAAAGGCTGGGTTTTCGGTTGATTTGTCTCAGAGCCATCACAATTTTGCGAGTAAACTATAGGAGTGACATCATTTGTCTTTTGGGTTGCTTAACTTAGAAAAAAAAAAACGGTTGTTATTAAAAAAGTGGGGATAGGGTCCAACGACAGCCTCAGACACTAGGGGGCGCTGAGCTTCAGCACACAGCCTTCCTAGCAGCAGTAACTTCCTAGCAGCAGTAACACAGAGGAGTCTGAGTGAGCAAGGAACACAGGTCCCTGTGGGGCATGGGGTTGCAGAATTCAGGCTAGAATTCCCAGGGATAGCACCCAGGGATCTGTATTTGCAGGATACATCCTTGGTAGTCCCAATGCACAGGCCAATCTGAGATCTGTACCCATGAGTGCTCTTCTAGGACAGCCTACAAGAGCTGAGGGTGCCGGTCCTTAGAAACAAGAAAGGCTGTCCAAGAGCTTTCAGCGGCTGATTATATCATCATGCAAGAGATCTATGCACATGAAAGAAAATGCATCTTGCTGTAGTTTGAGGAATCTATCTTCATCATCATCATCATCATCATCATCATCATCATCATCATCATCATCTTCATCATCATCATCATCATCATCATCATCATCATCATCATCATCATTGATCATCTACAGTTTACATCTGTGTAATAAAGAACCTACTCCATAATATAGAATATTTCCAGTTACCAGTAAATTCCTGCATCTTACTTTGTGGTGGCTCTGCTACCAAGCCATTCTACATACCAGGCAACCATTCCCCTCTAATTTCTAAAAACAGTATAGTTAGTTTGATCTATTCTTGAAATATGCACAAAGGAATCGCTCAGTACAGATGCTTTTGTGTCAGGCCCTCTTTGCTCAGAGTAATGGTTTTCAAATTATTCTATATTGCATATATCAGTAGTTTGGTTTTTTTTTTCTTGTCTTGTTTCACTGTGTGAATGTGCAAAATTTTGATTAACCACGCAGTCATTAATGGCTATATGGTCTGGTTCTAGTTTACTGACACTATGAATATAGCAGCTATGAACATTTTTGTATATGTTCTGCAGATAAGTGTTTTCATTTCTCTTGAATTAATTAGTCCTTAATAGACATCTTAGTGCATATTGTAGGTCTATGTTTAGCATAAAAATTATCCAACAGTTTTCTAAAGAGGCCACATTGCTTTCTATTGTCACCACAATGCTGCACGTGAGTGAAGTACTTGATGCCTTTCTAAGTGTTTGTTCTGGTGACTAGATACAAATGTCTTACTTTGTTTTCTCCTGTCTTTCCTCCTAATAAATGATGATAGTGAGCATCTTTTCAGGAATACGTTTGGCATAGGCATGTCTTCGTTGGTAAAGCACTTGGTCACGTATTTTGCCTATATTTCGGAGGGAGGATTTGTTTTGTAATTTAGACTTCTTAGATTGTCAATGCAAATTCATTGCTAGAAATATATACTGTGGGTATTTCTGTTGTTGTTGTTGTTGTTTTGTTTTGTTTTGTTTTTCGAGACAGGGTTTCTCTGTGTAGCCCTGGCTGTCCTGGAACTCACTCTGTAGACCAGGCTGGCCTCGAACTCAGAAATCCACCTGCCTCTGCCTCCCAAGTGCTGGGATTAAAGGCGTGCGCCACCACCGCCCAGCCTATTTTAATAAGGCATTTTATGAATCTAGGATTTGCCTTTGAGTGTTTTAGTGATGTCTTCTGAAGACCAATTTTTTTTTTTTTAAAAAAAAATGTTGCTTAAAATGA
This sequence comes from Montemys delectorum, assembly GCA_019843815.1. Lineage (NCBI taxonomy): Eukaryota > Metazoa > Chordata > Mammalia > Rodentia > Muridae > Montemys > Montemys delectorum. The sequence continues at coordinate 16,584 of JADRCD010165346.1, read as the reverse complement.
TAAATTCTATCTTTTATCGTAAAGGCATTATAGGTCCTATCTAAAACAAAGTTTTGCTTATATCTAGTCACAATTATTTTTCTTCATGTTCTTTTGCCCTCTGTTGTTGAGTTGTCCAGAGAACTAGAGTCAACAATGTGTGTGTGTGATGTGTGTGTGTGTGGTGTGTAGTACAGAGAAGAGGAAAACAGAGTGTGATAGAGAAGTTTTTAAAGATAGTGGTTTATAGAATGAAACAGTTGGTGGTATGTTGAGTCCAAAGTCTGTCGAGGTAAGCTGGTAGGCCGGAAATTCTGGAAAGAGTTGCAATCCAAGGTCAGGAGCAATCTGATAGCAGAAGCACAGAACGTCTCTTTGTTTAGTGGAGGTGTATCTGTTAGATTCAGGCCCTCCAGGAATCGGATGAGAGATACTTCCATCGTGGAAGGCAATTTGCTTTACTTAAAGTTCACTGATATAAGGCTAATCTCATATCACAGAACACCACCTAGAATGCTTGATTAAACATCTGGAAACTGAGGCTCAGCAAAGTCGGCATAAAAGAAAGCAATGACACTCACACGCACATTAAATTGTTCTAGTGC
>JADRCD010165346.1:5543-15600 GCA_019843815.1 Montemys delectorum | reverse complement strand
AAAAAACGCCCCACCCCCGGAACAACAGTTTCTCCAATGATTTACTTGAGAATGTTGCTAAAAGTAGCAATTAGCCTCTACCTTTGGGTCTATTCTTGGAACCTGTTCCATATTATTGATATAGTTCTCTGTACCATAGCAGTTCCTGCTGCTTATGTCTTCCTCAGCCTTTCCCAGCAACGTGTTGTTCCTTTCGATGTTTACATATTATACATATTTTTTGTTGAATTTGCTTCTAAATTGTTTGTTTTGAGATATAACTAAAATACTTTAGAATATCACTTCTAGTTATTTGTTGCTAGTTTATAGAGAGTCAATTCCTTTTTGAAACTAACCTTCCTGAGGACTTGAAAAGGTCACTCTTCGTTCTAGCTTATTTGTGAATTTTATAGGATTTGCTATAGCAATCTGTGAGTGAAGGCAGTTTTACTATGGTCCCCCGGCCCCCCGATCTGACATCTGGCATCTCTTTCATTGCTTTGTCCTGCTGTACTGTGTTGACTGGAACTTTCATCACAACCTCAAAAATTATGAATATTTTTGCTACAAATGTTAATCTTAGGAAAGGCAGTGAGTCTTTCGTCATCACACAGGGTAGTAACTTCATGCCTTTTCTAGATGTCCTTCACGTGTTAACGTTCCTTTGTCATTCACTAAAGGCCACAACACATTTAAAAAAGAATAAACGAATGTGCCATGAGAGAGCTCTGGGACACCATGAAAAGACTAAATCCTTGAATTATTGGCTTTTATAAGAAGGATAAGAATATTACATCAAAGACATAGAAAATATGTTCAGTAGAATTATAGAAGATCTCCAAATCTATAGAAAAATATTCCCAGCTTGGTACAAGAAGCCTACAGAACATTAAATACAAAATACATGACATATTATGCTTTAAACACTAAAAACACAGAGAAAAGACAGGGTATCCGAAGCTGCAAGAGAGACAGGCTACGCCACTAACAGAGGAAGATGCATCAGAATACCATCTGCTTACTCAACAGAAACATTTCCAGCCAAAGATTTAGTCTAAGTTCTGAAAGTCCGCAACTGCTCTCTGCAGCTACTATATGAAGCAAAACTATCTGTTATAACTTTGAAGAAGACATAAAATCTTTCCATGATATAAATAGACTAAAGAAAGTTATGCCCACTAATCCAGCTCTAAAGAGAATACTGGAAGGATACTTAGGTCTGAAGAGAAGGATAAACAAGATGTCACTAGAATAAATAAACAATACCAGGACAATTAATCCTACAAGGCAGAAGAAAACATCAGAAAATCAGCAAGATGACAGGAACTAACACACATGGCTCAAGAGCAAGCTAAACATTAGTGGTTTCAACTCCACAATACAAAAGACACAGCCTGGAAGATTGGATTAGAAGATGGGTTCTATTTATTTGCATTGCTTCCAAGAAATATACCTCAACCAACAAAGATAGATACCATTTTAGGGCTAATGGATCAAGGACCACAGCATAACACTTTATATCCTAAAACTTCTAGAGGAAAAAATTGAAAGTATGCTATCACTTGCAGGTGGAGGTGAGGATTTCTTGAGTAAGGTTCTGATAACACAAGACAGTCCACCAATCCATGGGTGAGCATTAAAGCTTATGGAGTGCAAAAGGAACTGTTTTGTGAGAGGAGGCAGCACACGGAATGGGAAAAAGTCTTTGTCGGCTATTCATCACACAGAAAATCAGTGTCTAGAACTTAAGAATTAAACATTAAGTAAAAGGAAACAAAAGAAAAAATTCAAAGGTAAAAATACAAATCCAGGAAACATTTTAAAACATGATGAACATCTGTAGCGACCAGGGAGACTCAGATTAGAACTAGTTTAAGATTCCATCTCACCTCAGCCAGAAGGGCCATTGTTGGGAGTGAAAATGAGAACAAACGTTGCTGTGGACGAGGGGAAAGGAGAGCTCATAGAGACTGCTGGCAGGAGATTAAAGTAGTATAGCCATTTTGGAAATCAGTTTGGAGGTTCCTCAAAAACCAAACCAAACCAAACCTAACTGAACTGAACTGCACCAAACCAAACCAAACCAAACCAAACCAAACCAAACCAAACCAAACCAAACCAACCAACCAACTAAAAAGCCCAAAGCAAAACAAACACTCCAAACAAACACACACACAAACAAACAACTTCCACCCCAAACCTATAATGAAACTAACATATGAAGGATTGGTGCCTCTTCTGGGCATGTACCCAGCATACTTTGTATCTTACTAGAGACACATACACCCTTGTTCATTGCTGCTTGATTCATAATAGCTGGGACTTAAAGTCAACATAGATGTCCATCAACAGATGAACTGATAGGACAATGTGGTACATACACATAATAACCTTGTCGTATTGGTTCATCTGTGGTAATAACTCAGCTGTGAAGATAAAGGAAATCATGAAATATGCTGGGTAGATGGATAGCACTGGAAAAAAAATTATACTGAATGAGGCAAATGTGGCCCAGAATGTCAAATGCTACATGTTTCCTGCCATATGTAGATCTTAGCACAAATCTCTTACTGTGAGTGTTTAACTTGGAACACACATAGAAGACAGGCAACTAGAAAGGGGTCTTTTTTGGGGACGCCTTAAGGTAGTAGGGACAGAGATAGATTCAAAACAAAAGTAGTGAAGGAGAACAGCTGGGGTGAGGAAGGTTTAAACAGAGATAGACTCAGAAAACCAAGGGTGGATCAGAGAGTGGGGTGCTTTGACTATGCTTGGCCCAGGGAGTGGCATTATTAGGAGGTGTGGCCTTATTGGAGTAGGCGTGGCCTTGTAGGAGGAAATGTGTCACTGTGGGAGTGGGCTTTGAGACCCTCCTCCTAGTTGTCTGAGAGTCAGTCTTCTCCTGACTGCCTTTGGAACAAAGATGTAGCACTCTCAGCTCCTTCTCCAGCACCATGCCCGTCTGGAAGCTGCCGTGCTTCCTGCCTTGATGGTAATGGACTGAGCCTCTGGACCTGTAAGGCAGCCCCAGTAAAATGTCTAAGAGTTACCTTGGTCATGGTGTCTCTTCACAAGAATGGAAACCCTAACTAAGTCAGAGGGTTAACCCAAACGAAGAGTAAAAACAGCCCCTAGTGGGCTGGGCTCTCTTACATCAACTAGCAATCAAGATAATGCCCCCATAGAGATGCTTACAGGCCAATCTGACTTTAATAATTTTGAATTGAGGTTTCTGAACTCTTCCCAGCTGACTCTAGGTTGGGTTAAGTTGGCAGCTAACTTTGCTCACGAATGACCCTCTCTCTATTATCCCCTCTTACACTCCTGCCCCTCTAGCTCATTTCACCCACCTAAAAGTCCCCTTCCCTCCAACACATAAATCTAGATTCTGTAATAGGAGGAAACGTGGCCTTTATCTTTCTGAGTCAGGATTATTTTGCTTAGCGTGGTAATCTCCAGTTACATCCATGTTTCTGCAGCTGACACAAGCAAGTGTCACAAATTTGTTCTTGATGGCTGCCTTAAACTCCGTTGTGTGTGCATGTACATGTGTGTGCTTGTGCACCACATCTTCCTCATCTGTCCCTCTGCTGATGGACACAAGCTGGTTCTGTATCTTGGTTACTATGAGTTGTATATCAATAAACATGGATGTGGAGGTATCACTGTTGTATACTGACTTAAATTCCTTTGGGATCTAATAGAACAGTCCCATCAGCAGCTTATCGGTGTTTCTTGGCTAATGTGTCCAACTCTTGCCAGCATCCCTTTAATTATGGCCACACTGGCTAGGGTACATCACTGCTGCTCCTTTCTCAGCAGTAAGAGAATGGAGTCAGCATAGACATCCATCAACAGATAAACGGATAAATGATGCATGGTACATACCCACAACGCAATATTTTTCAGATTGAAAGGAAAATGAAATTATTTGTAGGGAAATTGATGGGACTGGGAAAATGTTATTGTAAGTGAGATAACCCAGGCTTAGAAAGACGAATACTGTATATTCTCGCTCAAATGCAGATCCTAACTTCTAACTGTTAAACGTACATATCTAGGTGGGAGAAATATGGGCCAAGGCCAGGAGAGCAGAAAGGGGCCATGTAACTGATGTTTAATGTTTTAGTTCTTTGTTTATGTTCCAGCTATAATCCCTGCAGGATGTAGAGCTGGCAAATGTTTTCCCTCACTCACAAGCTGTCACTTCACACTCGTGTCCTTTGCCATGCAGAAACGTTTCATTTTTGTGCAATCCCACTTGTCTGTTCTTTATCATTTACGATTTTCAAAGAATTTGTCCCTTTCTTTTAGATGTTGTTCTCTTAGAATAGGTTATTATATCTTTGTTGTCCTTTTAATGGAATGACTGTTTTGTCTTTGATACTGATATTTTTAGGTCTTTCCTGATTTTGTGTTTGGTTTTTAATGCTGGGGATCCAACTCAAAGTCTTACATATACAGGACAGGCTTCTAGCAACTGAGCCACATCCCTAGCTCTCCTCCTCCTCCTCCTTCTCCTCCTCCTCCTCCTCCTCCTCCTCCTCCTCCTCCTCCTCCTCCTCCTCCTCCTCCTCCTCCTCCTTCTCCTTCTCCTCCTCCTCCTTCTCCTCCTCCAGTCTAGTTTTCTCTAGATTTTTACCACTTTTCTAAATCTCAAATCACTAGCTTTGCTTTTTATTGCACTTTCTGTACTGTCTGCTTTATTTTTCATTGACTTCAGCTCTAATTTTTATTATGTCACTGGGGTCAGGGTCTGGGCCATGTTTTCATGTTCTTCACTTCTTCGTCAAGGGATTGAAATAAAGTCTCATGCAGATTTGCAAAAATTTCTGGGTGGTTTTGTTCAAATCAAAGCATTAGAACAGGTCAGATAGGCTGTGAAGAGTGACAGGTGATGGCAGGCCACATAAGTAAGGCACTCAAGGGCTTCAAGTAGTTGGAGGTTTCTTCTTTCTTTCTTTCTTTCTTTCTTTCTTTCTTTCTTTCTTTCTTTCTTTCTTTCTTTCTTTCTTTCCTTCCTCCCTGCCTTCCTCCCTCTTCTTTCTCCTCCTCCTCCTCCTTATCCTCTCTCTTCCATTTTTAAAAATTGAAAATAGATTTTTTCATACAATATATTGTTTATGGTTTCCCCTTCATCTTCCCCCAGATCCTCACCACCTCCCTCCCCAGCCAACTCCAATCCTTCTTTCTCTTTCTCTTTAGAAAACAAACAAGAATAGAATAAAACAAGCCGGGCAGTGGTGGCACATGCCTCTAATCTCAGCACTTGGGAGGCAGAAGCAGGCAGATGTCTGAGGCCAGCCTGGTCTACAGAGTGAGTTCCAGGACAGCCAGGGCTACATAGAAAAACCCTGTCTTGAAAAACCAAATAATAATAATAATAATAATAATAATAATAATAATAATAATAATAACAACAACACATACAGAAAAAGCAAAAAAACAAGCCAACCTCCCTCCCCAACAATACACAGCAGGGACACATACACAGCAGGGACACATACACAGCAGGAACACATACACAGCAGGGACACATATACAGCAGAGACACTTACACAGCAGGGACATATACACAGCAGGGACACATACACAGCAGGGACACATACACAGCAGGGACACATACACAGCAGAGACAGGCGCATACACAACAGAGACAGGCACATACAGCACACTCAGAACAACACAAAATCAGAAGCCATAATATATAAGCAGCCTGTAAGGTATAAAAAAGCCCAGATAAAGGATTATAAATCAAATAAAAAACAAAAAACAAACCAAAAAAACCCCAAACCAACCAACCAAATAAAACCCAAACCAAACCAACCCATACAAAAATCTTCCCCAAGACAAAAAATCCAACCAACCCAACCCAAACAAAAATCTTCCCCAATACACTGAGTTTGTTTTGTGTTGGCTATCTACTACAGGACATAGGGCCTGGCTTTGAGTGTGGTTTGTATCTCCAGTGAGACTACAATGGATAACACTAATTTTTCCTTTGTGAGAGGTTGTTACTGGGGGTAGCTTCTGGATTAGGGATGGCACATTATAGTCACATCCTGTTTCATGGGGTCTAAGAGAAAAAGAAGTTTTGTTGCTAAGGGACACGGTATGGGTGGTTCTCTGTGTTGACCGACAGGCTTTTTAAGTTATGTAACTTTCCCACTACTTCCCTTCCCACAATGCACTTTGATTTTAATCATGTGCCTTTCCAATACATAAGCAAGAGACAAGGTCTTGGGTAATTATTTTTTCCCCACTTGACATAGCCAGAGCTATCTGGGAAGGGGAACCTTAATTGAGAAAATGCCTCCACCATATTACCATATAGGCAAGTGTGTAGGACATTTAACTTATTAATGATTGGTGCCGGTGATACCACTGCTAGACAGGTGGTCCTGAGTAGTATAAGAAAGCAGGCTGAACAATCCAGGGTGTGTCCCCACAATCTCTGCTTCCATTTCTGCCCCCAGGTTCCTGCCATGACATCCTTTTATGGTGAACTATAAATTGTGAACTAAAAATAAACTCTTTGTTCCTCAAGTTGACTTTGGTCATGGTTGTTTATCACAGCGCTATAAAGCAAACTAAGACAGGTGGTAAATAGGGGTTTCTCCCTAAATCTTTTGTTTAGAGGACACAGTTTGCTTATTGGGAAGGGACCTAAAACCAGTCTAGGCAGGATTTATCCTCCTTCCCAGTAATATTGGGAATGTGTGAGTGGCGATTGTCCAAGTTTGATTGTCATCAGGTGCAGTGAAACTTATCCATTGTTGGAGCAGGGTGTTTAAGCAGCTCAGTGCAGATTGGGGTTTGAGGTTACCATAAGCATTGTTCAGAGTCAGGTGAGTGTGTGTAATGTGTGCAGGTAAGGCCCCAGGCTGAGGTGTGTGTGTGTGTGCTGTTGGATTTTTTTTTTTTTTGCAGTATATACTACTAAATAGTCACACTGAATCAGATAAGAGTCCAAATGTTTGTCCTATATTTTTTGATAAATTTCCCCCTCCCTCACACACAGGAAGCTGATTGGTCCGTGAATTGCATAAACTCATAGACATAAACCATGGACAGAAAGAATTGGGAGATTATTACACATGGCTTTTTTTTTTCTTACACTGTTATGGCAAATAGAGTCTGGCAACCTTGGGCTGGTATTCCTATATGGTAACAGTGACAGGGATGGGTGATTCCTTGTGTTTAGAAAAGTCAAACTCTTGTTCCAATTCTTCCATGATTCTACCTACCTAATGCCTCTGAAAATATAGCCATATTCTTCCAGACACTGAATTCGCAACACTGACGTTGGAGGCTGGAACATATTAGATGACTAAAACCTGTGCATACTTTTTAAACCCTAGCTTGTCATCCCAAACCTTGGGACAGTGGTTTCTACATATAGGCATGATAACAACCCAAGGCCGTGGAATGACCTTCTGTTATTGCTCCTTTCCTTTTCTTGTAAATTATAGATTCCACTAGGCAACCTACCAGATTCATTGTTCCAAACAGGAACTTGACTGTTTTAAGATCTCCTGGTGTGTTTTTTATAAACATGTTTCTCCAGTTAAACTTTTATTATCCCAAGACTATAATAATAGCATCATTCACATATTCCTGGATGTTTTTCATGTCTTAGTTTTGAGGTAAATTTGATGTATGCTAGACAAGCATGCTAACATTGTTCTACATCCCAACCTCATTTTCACTAGTTAAACATTTAATCCCAGCACTTGGGAGGCAGAGGCAGGCAGATTTCTGAGTTCGAGGCCAGCCTGATCTATAGAGTGAGTTCCAGGGCAGCCAGGGCTGCACAGAAAAACCCTGTCTCAAAAAACAAACAAAACAAAACAAAACAACCCCCCCCCCCCAAACCAACCAACCAACCAACCAATCAACCAACCAACCAACCAACCAACCAACCAACCAACCAAAAAAACCTACCAAAATAAATAAATAAATAAATAAATAAATACATAAATAAAAGATTTCTTTTATGTGAATGAACAAATAAACATTTTGAATGTATGTATGTGCACCATGCCTAATGCCCATTGAGGTCAGAATAGAATAACGGATTCTAAGAATCAGAGTTACAGACATTTGTGAGCCAACATGTGGGTCCTGAGAACTGAGCCCGGGTCTTCTGCAAGAGCAACAAATGCTCTTAACCTCTGCACCATATCTCTAACCCCCTTTTGATATAGTTTGCCTTGACTGTTAAACACACATGTTGAGATCAAGCTATTAATACCAAATGTTTACCATCTATTTTCCCCTCACCCCAGTTAAAGAAGAATTCTCTAATTATCAGATTAAACTCCTAATTCTGTGCTGTAAACAGAGATCCTTTTTTTTTTTTTTTTGCTAGCAAAGACATGGGGTCAATCTACATCATAAAGTGAACCAGGGTGCCAAAAGAACAGAAAACCGTGGGCTGAGAGAAGTTATGGGGAGTCTGACTTGAAATACTTGCACCCATTGTCAGGGAATGAGAGTTTGGCGTGGAAGATGAAATGGTTTAGATAAATACTGCTATGGGTTTTTAATTTGGATATCTTTTATTAGTCCTAAGCAACATAAGTAAAGAACGTGAGCTGTTGGAGAATTTCCTTGGCTATGGTAAGCTCTTCTTGACTACAAACTTCATATGAGACTAAACATTGTCTGTCCTAAGTTTATGAAGGTCCCGGAGGACTGCAGACAGGGAAACTTGAGCATGACTATCTTGGTTGTGCACCAAGATTATATGTACTTGCTCTTTCTGAGATAGCCAGTACTGGACACCTGTTTAAACAGACTTAAAGTTGTTCCTCCTGTCCTAGGGTTTTGGTGTTTGGTGTGCACCGTCATCACAAAAATCTGAGGTCTGGACAATTAGGACACATGTGTTTATCTTCCTTTTGTTTACCTTTTGCAACCTATGGTTTTTCTGAGGTAGGGCGGCCATCTAAAAGGTCATACTGCTTCTGGCTCGAGGATTTGATTTCTTAAACATATCCCAGGTCAACCAGAGTGCTAGAGTTTATTACTTTTCAAAAACCAAACTCCTGCCAAGTGAAAGGCGAGAAGGGCATGTTTAGATGAAAGTGTGTGATCTTCAAATCCCCTAGTTTGTTGACGTTTTATTGCTCAATGCAATTTCTCCTATCCTTCAGGGCATTTTGCTTAATGGTTTCCCAAGAACAGAACGATGAGGCTTCAAAGCAAACCCAGGTTGAAGCAACAATACTCTTATTACAGTTTATATGAGTCACATGTCTCAATCCTTGTATAAATCTAAAGTTTTTTTCCCCATAAACACTTTGCCCGGAAAGTATGGTGAGCTCTGTTAATAAGCCATGTTAGATATCAAGCACTAACACGGCAATAAACCAGGTAAATCCCACAAGCTAGATCTCTGTGATGATAGAGGGAGGAGATGGAAGCCTAAACTAGATTTTAGATGTGCAGTGCAAAAGTCACCTAACAATACCTGCCACAATATTGGTGGACAGCACTGATGTTGGATATGAATTTCTCAATAACAGCTGACCACCTCCAAGAGATGCCTTAAAACACTGAATTATTATAAATACACCCAAAGAGGGATGCATAACCTCCAAAAGTTTGTCCTTCATGGTTACCTACTTCATGGGTCAAAGGGAATATTAGCCATTTATTAGCTTTAAAGTGGTTTTCACATCATGTAAGCACTATAATATATATATATATATATATATATATATATATATATATACATATATATATGTATATATATATATCAAGAAAACATGGCTTTATGAGGGAAATATATTTTAGTTCTTTTTATGGTTAAAAGATAGAGTGCCGATTCTTACACTTACAGAGCTATTCAATACTTCTTTTTTATTATTTTCGGCTTCTAGAATTGACTCCCCCTGAACCCTTCTACATTTGATTGAAGACTTGCCATGGCCAAGTGAGTCTGTCTACGCAGGAACATTTCTGGGAATGCAGACCATGGAAATGGTGAGGCCTGAAGAAAGAGCTGCCTGGCATGCATGGTTGCAATAACCCAAAAGAGTTAGAGAGAGAGAGAGAGAGAGAGAGAGAGAGA
>JADRCD010165345.1:0-26017 GCA_019843815.1 Montemys delectorum | reverse complement strand
GTACAAGTAGTAGAGGAGAAAACCACACTCCCTCTTGGGAAGCCGTGTCATTTCAGGAAAAAGACAACATTCCTGCTGTCCCTGTGTCCAAAGTGGATTCCAAATTAAAAATATTTACCCACCACAAGCAAATGGATCTGAGTCTTGAGCTTTGACACTCAGATTCAACAGAGTTCCCCCAAGAGGATCACACACTCTTACTTTGGCTTTCCAGTGACAAGGGCCCATCAGTGAGGGACAATAGCTTGATTATCTGATGGTTCATCACAGGGACATCCCAATGCTTGGTTAATCAGCTACTCCACCATGACCTCGCTGTTATACCCTGGCTTCTAATGTCTCCCCCATTCCGCTTCCCCTCATGCTGGAGTCCTTAGCCAGAATCTGGAGGCAGGCAGCATTGGCCTGCCTTGTAGACCTGCTTCAAGGAAGATTTCAATTAGAAGCAGATTCCAGCCCAGCCTTCTTACCTCAGAGACACTCCTCGGCCCCTTTGAAGTCTCTGTCAGCTCAGTAAAGATAAACAAGGATTCTCTTTAACCACAGGAGGTGATGTTTGAAGAGCCAGCATTGGAGAGTTCCTGTGAAACTGTAATGCAATGGCAGACTCAGAGATCCTGGGAGCTTTAGACACAGGTTGGTCCCCCAGCATATCAGAAGCAAAATGAGAGAAATCCTGTACTGGCCTCTTTTTGGTTTGTAGGTTGGCTTAAGGAATATATGTGTAATCTATACATATAGCAGACTATCACTAGAAATCATGATATTGTTATGCCAACTTCAGTGGATATCCCTGGGAAACTTGCACTTTTAAAAAAGGGAAATAGAGGAGTAATTGTTCTGGGGGGAGATGGGGGTAGGACTAGTAGGAATGGAGGGAGGAGAAACTGTAGTGGAGTTGTATGAGAGAAGAATAAAAGATTTTTTTAAAGAAACATGTATATTTGTGCATGCACACACATATGTGCACTTTCCTGTAAGCATATAAACACCTCACAGCATGTAAGTGGAGATCAGAAGACAAGCATGGGTGGCAGGCCTCTCCATCCACTCTGAGATACACTCTTCCTTGAGTTGCTCATTGTAGCTTAAGCCAGTTTAGTTGTCCAACAAGCTTTGGGGCAATTGTCCTGTCTCCACCCCTCACCTTGCCTAAGTAGTACAGGGATTAATAGCCACATGCTACCAAGCCCAGCCTTCCACATTTTGTAGGGATTGCGATTCTCACATCTTATACAGCAAGTGTTCTACCCACTGAACTAGTTCCCTAGTTCAGCATATACTCTTTAATTATACAAATAAATATTGATCTAAAATACGCGTAAGACCCAAATAGTTCATATTTTCATTAACTTCCTTTGTTAGAGAATATAATTGATAGAGAGCAACAGTAATGATTCTCTAGGTGGGCAGTGGTCACACACACAGAGCCACCTGTGCCATTCATCCCTTAGCTTATGACATCTGGGTGTTAGGATGTCACCATCCTCAGATGGGAAGCTGAGACTTCAGTGAAGACTCAGCAGGTCCTCAGGGTCCGGGATTCTGACTACAGAAGCCAATGTCTGCTGCCTCGTGTCTCCCCATCTCATTCAGCAGCAGGAGCTGTGGCATCACATCATTCCTAGAACCCCCTCAGGTCACTGAGGGAAGGATCCTTGGGGTGATGTCTGAAGCTGGAGAGTAAGGATGAGAATGAGGCTCCAAGCTACCATCTTAACACGGTGGTCATGGTAACAAGGGTAATAACAACAGCACCATACAGCTACATCATAAATATGTATCACAAATCACAGGACACACATTCTATCATGCCTATCATGTATAAGGTATCATATTTATCTCAGTGTCTCATGCTGTTGCTGTGACAAAATATACTGAGTCAAGCAGCAAAATGCAGAAATGACTTACTTTTTGTCTATAGCTCAATGTCTCAATATCATTTTGTTGGTGAGCTCATGACAGCAGCAACTGGTAATGTGGCATCCACAGTGAAGAAGCAGAGAACAATGAAAGCCTGCTGATGCTCAGCTCCCTCCTCCTCATACACATTCCAGGATCTTATCTAGGGAATGGTGCCACCCACAGTAGGCGTGTCTTCCCATATCAATTAATTTAAAATAATCCCCCAAAGATATGTTCAAAAGCTTATCTTCAAGGGGATTCTAGATTATGTGACATGGACAATAAACACTAGCCATCACATAACATATTCTGTACTATCCTATAAGATACAATACAATATAGCATTGGTATATGAATATAATTACAATATGCCATAGCAACACAATCTATGTTATTTTTAATGCAGTATAATGTATCATTGTGTGGTTTTTATGGGATTATACCATACCAGCATAATGTGATGTTTTGAATAAGAAATGTTCCCCAAAGGCTTGTGTGTTTAGATACTTGGTCCCCATTAGTTGTGATGTTTGGAAAGGTTATGGAGAATTTTAGGATATGAAGGATTATATTGGGGGTATAGACTTTGAAAGTATTATATTATCACTCCATTATTTGATGATTTTATGTCTCTCTCTCTCTCTCTCTCTCTCTCTCTCTCTCTCTCTCTCTCTCTGCTCTCTGCATGGATGGAAATGTGCTCAGCTAGCTTCCTGCTTCCCCCAGTGATGGACTCCATCTCTCTGGATCTGTAGGCTGGAATAAATTCATTGTGCTATAAATTGCTTTTGTGAGAATGTTCTGTTACAGCAAAACAGCATGACATGCAGTTGACAGATGGAGTATGCAACATGAGAACATATAACATACAGGATGACATCATACATTATACATGTTAATGCTGTATTTCAGCTTATATTATATGAAAGATAATAACAGCATAGTATAATATAATCAGGTTCATCCTCTTTGCTAGGCAACGAACTCCCCAAACCTGTTCATTTCCATCCAGTCTCACAGTGCTCACAAGGGGCTGGGTTTGTGTTAGAACAGACCACAGCCCTCTGCTCTGGCCAGTTGGTGTTTACATGGTAGAAGGCCTTCAGGCTTCTGATATGCAAAGAACAAGGAGCTTTACCAGCCATCAGCCCTCATCAGACCTCCAATTATGTGCAATGCCCAGAAGTGACCAACAGCTTTTGGAAGATTTCAGAAAACAAAGCTGGGAGTGACCCCTAAGGAGGTGCCCTGAGCACAGAGTTGTCCGCATGCCTGGCAAGTTCTCTCAGTGACCATTCTCTACATGTCAACTACCATGACTTTCTTTCTCATTCTTCTCAGTTGAGAGTGAGTTGTTATGGGAGGCTTTGAGGTCAGAAGTCTGCTTAGCACTGTGTGTGAATGTGGCCTTGTCCCTTTAGCTATGTCAGGTTGATTCCTATTCCATGGGTCTGGGATTGAGTGTTAGACGCTTGCAGGCCTAACAGGTCTAGTGTGAGGTGCTAGTGCTCTGTGGTACACAGCAGTGTTATGACTGCTGAAGTTAGGGAGAAAAGTTATTTTCATAACAAATTAAATAAACAAACAAACAAGTTTGAGGGAGGTGGGTAAAGTTATTCATTGTTGTTCATGGTCTCCCACCTTTGATCATGTGACTTTCTAAACCATGTGACCACTCACATAAGTAATGTTTATCTACCCCACCCCTATGGAATTTAACTATGTAAAGCTTGTGTTGAGTTAGTGTCCTGGAGATCAAAGTACTCCATCCTGGAGGGGAGCTAATTAAACCGGACGTTAAACAACTCAAAACAACTTCAGGAAGTTCCTGAAACTGAAGAGATTAACCAGGCCCCTCCCTGCTTGAATAAACAGAATATGAGTGTCCCCCTCAGAGCAGAGGAAGCTGAACTGTTAAGAAAATGCTTGAGATCTATCCAGCTGGCTGAAAACATTTAGATCAATTGAGTCACTTGGAAAGGACACTCCACAACCTGTTGAGCTATCAACTGTAGACTGTGCAGTAAGCTCCAGGTTCCCAGATATTGTGAGTTGTCAGCAATGCTGTTGTGGGCTTTGGTATATAAAGCTATCTTTGAGTCATTTCTACTCCTATATATATCTACTCCTGTAAGTGACCCCTTATCTATACTCCTGCAAATAACCCAATAAAACTCATTGGTTCATCAATTTAGACTTTAGAGGTATCCATACTTATGTTGGGATTCCTTTCTGGGCTCAGTGGACTTGTGAGTTGCATTTCCCTAGGTAAAGTTTAGTCACGAAGCAGCTTCTGCCATTTGAACTATGGTATAGGGTAGAAGGACACTGAGCCAATTATGAGCTGAGATCTTCAAAGGAACTGCCACTTCCTTAGACGTTCTTAGATTCCTGTTGTTGATCACAAGCAGTTTATGCCTTGGGTGGCTACAGAACAAAGAAAAGGTATAAGCACAAGGCAAGGACTTCTACTTGACCTTGACCTCCAAAATGCAACTCCACCAGACCTTCACCCTGAACCAAGGCTGCACTACTGAGCCCCAGGCCAGCTCAGCCAAGCGGCAGATTACAGATATCCCAGAGGCTTAGGGTAGGAGGGGAGTGTTCTTTTAGCCACAGAGTTTGGGTGTGCTTTGTTACCCAGCATTTCTGTGTGGCAGCTGATAAATACAGACTAACAGCAAAGAAAGAAATGCCTACATAAACAGCTCCACCAACAAAAACAACCTGCTGTTTACTGTCTTATTGTCTACCATGGGTGAGGATGGGATTGCCTCCTTGAATCTAGGAGCTCTGAGTCTCAAATTGTTCTGATACATGTCTGCCTAAGCTCAACCCACTAAATAAGGAGTAGGTTGGAGGATGGAGCAGTGGCTTTGGGATGTGCAGTGGGTTAGCAGATGCAGATGCTCGCCATGCAAGCCTGGCCAGTTTGAGTCCCTGAACCCATGTAAAGGTGGAATGAGAGAACTGACTCCACAAAGTTGTACCTGACCTCCAAGCACTCCCATATCACAGACGCACAAACACACTAATGGTAGGCACTTTAAAATGGTTCCTAGTCTTCACAGCTTGGATCTGTAAAGTTTCACTCTTCGAAGATGTCTTTGACCCCATCCCTAGCATGTTGTATCTTCACCAAGCATCCCTAGAATGAGGAATCATATATTCTTGCTCACCCTGACTTCACATGTCACCAAAGGCCCTACTTAGAGGTCCCCAAACACTATTATATCATTGCTTTACCCCAAACCATATCTGTAAAACCAGGAAAATGAAATAAAATGGGAACAGGGTAGAGGCGACTTGTTTGTTACCTCTAGCCTCTCTTTTCTTCCCATGAACAGAGAAGACTGACATAAGAATGTACTTCAAGAGCTGATCTCTCCTACAGCACAAATGCAGAGAATTTCTGTATATCTGTAAATGTTTCATGTATCCCAGTCATAGATAATTTATTATGTTGTGAAGCTGAGGCCTACTCTGAATGAATTTTACTGTCAGAGCCTCGGGTACTTTCCTGCCATGATTTAAATCTCCCAATGCACTCGTAGCAAATAGCATGCTTTTATGATTGCATGTTTGTCCAAGAGGTCAGCTTTCAGCGCAGTAGGAAATACCCTCTCCCCTCTCCCCACAGCGAAACTATTTCAAAGAGAAATATGTCTCCTGGGCTGAGTGTTGTGACAGAAAATGCAGGTGCAGTTCCAGGCAGCATTGGTGTCCGTCTCTCAGGTAGGCACAGGGTGGCAGGCTGATTGTTCATCTAGAGATCTTGCACAGGGGCTGCAGAGATGCAATATGAACCCTGGCTGTGCCTCGGTGTTTACAGCTTTAACCCGAGGTTGGGGATACCAGCTCCTCTATATTTATTTGTGAGTGTGAAAGGCGGGGTGGCCTTATGTCAATATACTTGGTCCACATTTATTACCACATTACATTTGAATGAAGATTCTATTTTGAATTGAAACCAGTCCTGCAGTAGAACATAGCAATAGCCAGTAGAAAGAGGAGCAGCTGTCTTGGGCAAAGACAAAGGGAAACCTAAGCAGCACTACAGAGACCTAGTAGTGAGATTCAGCATCAGCATGAAGGTGAACAACTAGAACTATTCTGCACACAAAGATTTCTTAGAGAAGTCTGTGCACTGGGAATGTACATAATGTATCTTGACCCCAGCCCTTTCTTAGCATCTCTGCTTCTCAGATGTCTAACTAAAGAGGTTGTAGGCATCCATTCATCCATCCATCTATTTGTCCATCCACCTGTTTATTGAATTCTCAATTAGATTAGCTACCTATTCATTTCATCCATCCATCATCTAATCTACTCTAAAAGTAAGAAGAGTAAGTCTTGTATATACACTAAACGTTATTCCGCACACACCAAGATGCAAGTCCAAGTCCATGACCCCAAGGGCAGCTGTTAATGGAGCATCTCAGTCCAGCCCCTGTGGAAAGACCAAGGCCATGAGGTGTTAGTACACCTGAGGTTTATTCAGGAGACTAAGAGGGGCTCACTAGGTCCAGGAGCAGAAGTCAGTGCCTTGCCACGTCAGTAGCATGAGAAGAGGTCTTACACCTGGTCTGGTGTGGAAAGACTGGGCTCACTCTATGGACAGCATCTCCACCAGCAGGTTACCATAAGAAAAGACCACAGACCTGGTGACTTAAACATGAGGCATATGCTTTATCAGAATTCTGGAGGCCAGGAGTCCAAAGTTAAGACCCTTCTGGGGTGCACACACTCACCATCTGGCCTGAGGGCTGGCTTTGAGTGAAGCCTGTTGAGCTGCTTCGTCCCTCATTGTTACATCATGCTCAGACAGAAAGCAAAGGCTCTCGGCATCTCTTTGCCTTCATATGAGTCTCATTGACTAGGGGCTTGTGCTAATGGGTTCCTTTAACCTTAATGAACACTTTAATTACATCTTCTTCAAATAGAGCCATGGAGAGGTTTGGCCTTCAACATGTAAGGTAGGAGTGAGGATATTATCAGTCCATAATTAATGGTCACTAGCTTTCTAAAGGAAACTCATGGACAGAGATGGTAGAAGGGATATAAGTGGGTTTTCAGGGTCTACCCTCCCTGTGCTCTGGTTTCTGTGTGGCATGGGTAAGCATAGAATCCTGCCCCCACATAGTGAAAAGAGGTGTTTGTGTCTGGTTGAAAGAAACCAAGTCAGGAGCCCTGAGTTCTTCATAGTCTTCATTCCACTCAGAACCCCTTGTTTGCCCCCCGAAGCATCCCTGTAGGTCCTCAGCCATGCTCATTAAAGTTTCCTGATGCTGTTCCCACTGGTTTCTCCAGGAGCTGAAGGCTTCAAACCTCAGAAGCTCAAAGTCTTGATTGGGGTGCTCCTCTCTCCACATCCAGGTGTACACTGATGGGTTCTGATTTACGGCCGCATTCCCTCTGAGACCATCCTAAGAGGAAACTGTCTCCAGGGGAGGTTAAATTCATGCCTGAGATCTGTGGAAACAGATTAAAACCACATGCCTGCTTCCTGGGAAAGTTGCAAGAGGCAGGGGGCCACCGGCTGAACAGGAAGCCACATAGTACAGGAGCTGTGCTCAGCACCCTGCCTTCAGGGAAGCAGGTGCATGCCCTCTGTCCTCAGAGCCACCTCTGCTTCTCCCTCTATCCCTCCTGAGTTTATTAATTTGGCATCAAGTGCAAGTGCCCCTTCCTGGTGGTACACAAACTGGAGCGAGCGAGCATTCATGCTGCAGCATCCTGCATCTGCCCTCCTGTCTGTCACTCTAGCTGCCTTTTAGTGATGTTAAAAGAAATCTCAACTGTCACTCACATGGTCCATTCACTTTGTTCCCAGGCTGTGACACCCTTGTTGCGTTTCTCTTATTGTCGCCACCGAACTCTTGTGAATTAGCATTCGCCGAATTTATACGTGCTCATTAGTCTGAATAAATTTAAAAGCTGCTGCTCCTGAGTTTTAAAAATGTAACCAGGCTTCTCCTTGGGTATAATTGAGGCATCTGAGAAAAATAAATTACAGTCTGACTCCCAGGTAGGCATTTTATGAGTTTAAAGTCAAGGGGTCTCTTTGTGGCATCATGCAAGCTATAAATATCCAGGGGTAGGGGAACTCAAATGATAAATCCCCCCAATCAATTATTCCTCTCCTGTTTACTTTACCTCTCCATCCCTCCTCTCTCATACACACCTATGTGGAATATCAGAATTCGCTGCTACCTATGTCCAATGGTGATACCTGTGAACTCAGCCACTTAATAGCCTAAAGAGAGAAGAGCACAGGGTTCTCAAACCCTATTCTATAGACAAAACCCTCCCTAATCACATGGGTTTAACAGAAAAATAAAATGGGATTATCTGTCCTTGCTCTTCAGACCTGGAGATCCAGACTCATTTCAAGTATCACATTGTGTTTGAATGTGTAAGACCTCTGAGCCTTCCTCTACCATGAGCTAGATATGAATTCTAAAGCAGTCTTGGTCTAGCCTATACTTTAGACTACTGCTTCCTTGTGTGATGGTTCTGGGTTTGTTTCTCTCCTAAGAGCAATACTCACCTTGTGATAGTTATGGTTCAATAAAAGTAAATGTATATCACTACAGATAATTGTTATACAATGTCATAAAATATCATGTAAGCAAAGATGGCTGTTGTACCAAGTTAGGTCAAGATCCTATGGAGTGGGTTTAGCCAAACTACCCATTCTCAAAGCTCTGGATGCCAGGCATCTTTGGCCATACTACACTAAAGAATTTTCACTCGAGAAAGAATAGTATTTCAGAGCCTCCTACAAAGTTGGAGATGCTAGGTATGGGGAAATGAATGAGCTTTTAACCAAATAACAAGCCAATGAGGCCAACACAAATGAAATCCAAAAGTGGGGTGCATAAAATTTAGACAGAGACAGCCCTGAGGGTGAGAAGCCATCAAGGTAAGGGGCACTGAATGGTGGGCATAGATGGAGGTACATTAGCAAGGAAATGGAGAGGTTCCATGTACAGGGAGCATTTGAACAAATATTCTCTAGAATACTGCATAACCATCCCACAAATGGAAGGAATTGGAATGACTGATTGTCAGGAAGATCCACAGCAGCAGGGTCTAAGGAATGGAGTTGCCAGGGTGTTGTGTGTGTGTGTGTGTGTGTGTGTGTGTGTGTATTAATGTGAGTGGTGATGTGTGTGGTGTGCATATGTGTGTGTGTTTTGTATGTGTATGCGTGGTGTCATGTGTTGTGTTTTATGTGTGTGTGTGTGTGTGTGTATGGTGTTATGTGCATATAAGTATGGTGTGTGTGGTATGGTGTGTATGAGTGTATGGTGTTGTTTGTGCACATGTGTATGTTGTGTTGTGTATGTAGTATGTGATGTGGTGTATATGATATTGTGTTTTGTTGTGTGTGTATGCGGTGTTGTGTGTTTATGTGTGTGTGGTGTTGTGTATGTAAGGTGTTTTGGTGTGTTGAGGTGTGTATGTGTGGTATGATATGTGTATGGTGTATGGGTACAGTGTTATATGTGTGTCTTTGTGGGTATGTGGTGTGTGTATGTATGGTGTGTTATATTGTGTATGTGCATGTGTGCGTGTATATATGTGTATGTACATATATCTTTCCTGGTTGCAGTTTTGCACCATATTCTCCTGTTCAAGAGTGGAAATTCTTGACTCTGATTAGAACTCTATGTCTTCAGGCAAAACTGTGGCTTAACTCTCCCCAGGCCTAAGCTATTCTGAGTTCTTCTACCATGTAGGACAGTGATCTGAGCAAGAGCAAGCCAGACCAAAGAGAGACTTGATTTCAAGTCACATTGTAGATCCATAACACTAAAACAGCACAATATTGGCACAAAATAAACAAGTAGATCAGCAGGATAGAAGAGAGCCGTGGTTCTTAACCTCCTAGTGCTGCAAGCCTTTAATACAGTTCCTGTGTTGTGGTGACCCCCAACCATACATAAAAAAATTTATTTTCCTTGCTACTTCATCACTGTGATTTTGTTACTATCCTGACTCATTGTGAAGGATATCTGACATGAGAACCACTGCTCTAAGGAGAAGTCACGCAGGTATTCAGACCTCTGGGCCCTGCACTGACCTGCCCCAAAGTGTTAAGAGTCTCTGCTGAAGCTCCACTAAGCTGTGAGAGCCTGGCCTTCACCCCCAGCAGTGGCTCTCAACTGTCCTAACATCGAGACCCTTTCGTAGAGTTCTTCCCATTGTGGTGACCCCCAACTATAAAATTATTTTTATTGCTGCTTCATAACTGTAATTTTGCTACATTTATGAATTATAAAGTAAATATCTGATATGCAGGATATCTGAGATGTGACCTCGCCCCATAGGTTGAGAACCGCTGGAATAGCAGATCTACATAGAAGTCCATGCAACTATACCACAGGAGTTTGGACAAAGCTGAAAAAAAAAAAAACTGGAGAAAAGACAGCATCATCAACAAATGGTACTAGGAAGACTGGGTATGAACACATGGAGGAATGGAATGCCGAGCCTTAGCTCACTCCGCACAAAACCCATCCTCAAATGGATCAAATACTTCAATGTAACATGAGATACCTTGAGATTGCTAGAGGAGAAAGCTGGGCATGCACTTAAGCAGATAGGCTCAGGCAAGGGCTTTCTGAATAGGACTCCACTAGTGCAGAAGGTAAGAGCAACACTTGTCAAATGGGCCACAGGAAACGAACAAAACTTTTGTACAGCCAATGAGATAGCCCCCTAGTGAAGAGGAAGCCCAGAGTGGGAGAGACCCGCCGTCAGCTGACAGAGAACAGTGTCTAGAGTTCACAAAGAATTGGAAAATCTGAACCTCAGGAAAGCAAATCAGTCAAAAGCAGACAGTCAATCTGAACAGAGAATTCTCAGCAGAAGAAAGGCTAAAGCACAATAAACACTTCCAAAAGTATTCAATGGAGGAGACATCTTGGAAACGCAACTTCAAACTGTTAGATGCTGTCTCTCCCTAGTCAGAAAGGCAATCCTGAGGAAATCAAGTCAACAGAACCTGGGAAGGCCATGCTGACTCCATGGCAGGCTTCAAATTGGCAGTTAAGAGACTAGGCCTAAATCTCTTTCTCCAAGAACTCTGTTTAGTTCTGTCCCCCACTTTTTACTCCACCAGTAAAGCAGGGATTCTCTCCTTTACATCCTTACAAGGACTGTAAGGTTCCATGTTTCTTGGAAGAATAACACCCCAGACTCAAATCGTATGCAAATACCAAGTGTGTTTCATTCTGTAGAAGTCCAGCATTCTGGGGTCTCCCCCTTACCAAGATAGAGAGAACCCAAGTGAGCTTTCAAGCCTGGTTTAAAGCACATTAGGGAACTCAGGAGTAAGTGACCTCTATGGTAATCTGTTGGGTCCATCTCTATGGATATGCCATGACCAAAGTGTGGGGCTTGGAAACTTGCTGGGGAAGTCTGGAAACTGTTGCTGACCCATTGTCCTTGCTTCAGGCCAGGTGGCCGGGCAGCTTCTGAGGTCTGGACTTGCCTTCTGTGATGGGCTGCACACTCTTGCACTGGAGCTAAAATAACCATTCCTGAAGTTCCTCATGTCAGGTATTTCTGCTACGGCAGGAAGACCACAGGTAGCTAACACAGCATTGGCCGCGATAGGATCTTCAGCTGGTAATTTAGAGCTTCCACAGAAGGCAATCTGGGACATTCGGTTTTTATTTCCTTAATTATTTATTCATTTGTTAAATGTTTCAGTGAAAAGTAATGTGCTGAATATTTGATTTAAAAACTAGAATATTATGGCTAAGGGGAAAGATGAATGATACAGGAGGTATCCATATTTAACTAATTTGTGCTTCTAGGTTGTTTCAGAACTTTCTGGAAGCCCAGGAAAACTGGAGGCATAATCAACCATGAAGTAGTTCTTATTGGAATTGTTAGGTCAGTATCCTAGAGTAAGTTAATATGTGGCTTATAGCATTTACACAATAAATTCTCACAGAGTTTTAACTGATTTTATTTTTGTTTTGTGTTGGTTTGGTTTGGTTCTTTTTTTATATTTTTTTTTATTTTGTTTTGTTTTGAGACAGGGTCTCACTGCATAACTCAGCTGTCCTAGAACTCTCTGGGTAGACCAGGCTGAATTCAAACTCACAGAGATTCTCCTGCCTCTGCCTCCTAAGTGCTGGGATTAAAGTCATATGTCATCATCCCAGTTACACCTTGTTATGTTTAAAAAAATAATGTATATATGGGTATACTGTGTGTGTGTGTGTGTGTGTGTGTGTGTGTATGTGTGTGTAAAACGTTATGATGTTGCTTTAAACTCTACCAGCATTAGCTACTTTATGTCTGTATGTGCGCATATACATGCACAAGCACATGTATAACATGAGTGTTAGAAAAGGGAATATTTTGAGGGTGGAACTGACAGACAGAATGGGTAAGGAGAAGATATGGGAGTGTTCATCACCACGAAGCCATCATTTGCATGCTAACTGAAAAATTCATTTTCAAAAGCATGCTCTAGCTAATTGGGAAACCAGAGAATGGTTTTAGAAATAAAATAAAACTATTGAAATTCAAAGCTCAATGAACGGATTCATTTTAAATAAGACACAAATTAACTGAAAATCAATGGCTACAGAGATAAGATATAAGAAAGAATCAGAATGTTTGAGTAGGAGACAAGACCACAGATCTAGAAAGGTGTCAGAAAACAGTTACAGGTTACACATTAACAGTATGAAGAGAGAACAAGGTGTGGCTTAGGCTGTGGAGAGCAGAGCAAAAGACTCATCCTGTGGTGGCTATGAAGGCTTCAGATCAGTTTGAAGTAGAAGAATACAGTTCCTCATGTTATAGTGACCCCAAACCACAAAAATATTGGGTTGGTAACTGTAATTTCACTACTGTTATGAATCGTAATGTAAATATTTTTGGAGAGAGAGGTTTGCCAACATGGTCGCAACCCCCAGGTTGAGAACCACTGCTCTGGGGAGCATTCTTCAGAAAGTGAAGAAAAACTTTGAAAGAGGTCTAGACAAAAATAACCCATCCATCCTTATCCCTTTGAGCATTCATGTCAGAGCTGTGAGGTTGTCACACATGCAGGGAATTGGAGATCACGGATTGGTCCAGTTAAAAAGCAGCAGTATAGCTTTCCAAGCACACCCACCACAGGCTCTGTATTTGGTCTCAGTCCCAGAAAATAGGCTTTGCTGCCTGGCAGCACCCTGTTCAGGGATGGGTTTCACTTTCGGCCATCTCCCACTGCTGTGAGAACCGCAGGTGCGCAAAGCCACATGGGAGAACCACGAAGCCCTCTCCCTCCCTGACAGCGCCATGGGCTTCTGAGTTCTTTGTTTTCCTCTGGTGGTTAGGGCTTAAGGGAGAAGACGATTCCATGCTGCACGCAGTGAGTGCTCATGCAAGAAAAATTGGATTTAATTTGTAAGACAAGGCACCGGAAAGCAGACAGGTGAAAAACAAGCCAAAGACTGTCCCTCCTGCGGTTGCTAGGAGAGAAACCTCCACCCCTCAGCCATCACTTCCTGCTTGCAGACCCAAATGCCATCAAGTGTGATCATTCCTCCATAGCTTCAATTTAAGGGCCTCTGAATTTTCAGTTTGACGAGCACATTGATAGGACGCATCTGTGGCTCAAGGCAACGATGCCTGTGGGACTTGGGGGGAGGGGATTTTTAAAAAAGGCCACACTGGAAGTATTAATACACATAGCGCAGTAAAACAGTCAGCTAAAACAGCAGTACAACAGACTTCCGATGGGCCTCTCGAGGCAGTAGAAGAAGCATCTTCATTCCACGGGCGTGTTCAGCCAGAGATAAATCAACTCCGAGCTGCTGGAAAGAAATAGAAGCCCACTTCATCTTCTCTAAAGATTTGTAGGATGCCCAGTTTGGGGAGTGTTTGGGAAAGATTGCATGTTGCTTTTGAAACTGAGACATGAATATGACTGTATTGTTAACCATATTTACTTCTGACTGCGAAGGCCATCTGAGCAAGTTTGAGGTTCCTTAAGGTCATTTCTCACCGAGGTGGCTGCCTGCCTTTGACATATCCTCTTACGGGGTGCGATCTGTTTGACACATGTAGTGGGTTCTTTGTATAACCCACGGCCATTACCATCCGTAGCTGTGCTTCTTACATGAATTGAAATCTGAGTGGACAGCAGGCGAGGGTCTGTCAAGTGCCAGAGGCTGGAGAGGCGGTTGAAAGAATGGACAGAAAGGGTCTATATGTGTCAAAAGATGGCTCCTCTTGCTGGAGTATGGAGTGGGAGGAAAGCGTGTGCCCACAGAAAATTCCGAGTTCATCACTGCCCTCCACCACTGATAGTTTACTTAAAGAAGAAAAAAAATGATACATAAAGAAGATATTTAGAAGGAACACATGTAGTCAGGAAGGAGGTGCGTCGGGGTGTCCTGCGGAGATGTGCAGGGAGAGTGGATATAATCGAGACACTCTGTAGAGGCTGTAGAGATTGCTCAGTGGTTAGGGACATTGGCTGCTCTCGCAGAGGACCCAGGTTCAATGTGCAGCACTCACACAGAGGCTCACAATTACCTGTAAAGCTGGTTCCGGGGGAGTTGACATCCTCTCCTGGTCTCAAAGGGCACTGCATGCATGCAGTGCACAGATATACAGGCAGGCACTTAAACATACACATAAAGTGATGTTCCTCAGGCCTTAGTGGAAATTAACTAAGGTCTTTGAGCATCCTTCAGTAGTCTTTGCTATCTGAATGTTTTACTCAGAAAATCATCCGCCTCCACCTTCTGGGATGGGAGCTTGGGCCAGCCCTGTGTATGTTAGAGGGATGATACTGTGGAGAAGAAAAGCACCTTCTGAGGTTCCAGGTAGCTTGTAACCCTGGATGTAGAGAAGGTGGGGTAGCTCTCTCAGTGCCCACATCTTCCCCTGGCTGATTCCCCAACCCAAGCTGGGGACCTGCTTCATTGCTCAGTGCTGGCTGCTCTACCCAATGTTCAGCAGGAAGCAAAGGTGTGTGGCAGCCATCCAGGCCGTGGGGGACCCAGGTGTTCCCCTTTTGGATAAGGTCCACGTGCCCCCATGGCTCAGAAGAGAGGACTATCCAGGTGCAAGAGTAGTGCGTGAGCCTTATCACTCCCCAGCCTGTGCTCTCCTGCCTGTGGAGAATGGTCCGGGGTGAGCCTGTAGTCCAGACATGGATGCTTTGCCATGAGCAAGGCCAGTGGCTGGCAGGGGAGGTCTTAAAGCATTTTGTTCATTCATTTAGGCTGATTAGGAAAATAAGGAGGGGGGAGCTTCTCATTTGGGCCTCCCTACAGTTCTCTGAAGGGAGGCCTTGCCTTTCCTGATTCATGTGCCAGAATGTTCTTCATTTCAGTTGGAAAGCAGCATAGCATACATGGAGCATCTGGGAAGATGGGCACTGTGAGCATGCCCAGTTCTCACTCCCCTCCTTTCTGTTCTCAGGAAGGACTCTGACTTCCTTTGCTGATGAGAGCCTGAGCCAGTGACTTCATTTAGCATGGCAATGGAGGTGAGCTAGTATCAAGGGTACCATAAACGAAACGAGTGGGAAAGAGCAAACCCTTGAGTGATGAATTCAAGGGAGAGTTCCATTCAGGGCAGAATCCAAGCATTCCAAAGGGGTTAGAGGAGGGAGTGGCATTAGCAGGCTGGGGGTTAAGGAGAGAGCATGACACAGACTGATCAGAACAGAGGGGAATGCAGTTCAAACACTAGGATCTCCACAAAATCAACATTCTTTAACAAGATGTGGGGCCCACACATCCTTTGACGGTGATGGTTTTACAGCCATGGAGATGGACAGAACAGGACAAGATAGTGTTCTGAGGCATTCGAGGCCAGAGCTCAGGACTACATGAAGCCATGGGCCTTTCTGTCAAACTCTTTCAAACTCTTTTTCTGCAGCATGCTCCCTCTTAAATCCCACTGTCCTGGAGTTTCCACAGTAGCAAACATGGTCTCAGCTGAGCCTGTTTCCAGCCATCCCTCCTGACTCCAGGCTCAGGAGGGAAGACATGGTATTAGAGTATGTTCACCAGATCCAACGCCTCTCAGACCTGGCACATGGTATCCATGGTGAGGAGCCCAGGACAGTCAGTTCTATGGGACTCTTTCTAACTCTCTCATTCACAACCTCAGATATAAGGAAAGAGCTGCTGTTCAGCCCTTTTAGGTGTGGAATGCTTTTAATCATGGTAAGAGGAAAGTGAGACAGACACACAGCCATACCACAAAATAAGAAAGGTAGCAATTTATTTAGGCTTGCCTGACTCTGGGGCTGCTGTGGGGATTTTGGTCAGTGTGCCTAGTACCAGACAGCACAATATTTGGACAGATCACAGGTGCTTTGTTGAGAACAACAGCCACCTAAAAGGAGTTCCTGATGGGGCTTGAAACCCATCATCAGAGATCCCCACAGAAAGCCATCAGAGAGCCATAGAAACCTGACAGCTTTTGAACCAACAGGATAGAAATGAAAGACACAGAAAGATCATTGGAAGGTCCAAATCCCCACTAGCCAGGGCTCAACCAAGAGGTAAGTCTGTGGGAGTGGACCTTGTGAGCTCTTACAGGACAGCCATACATCTAATTGATGATGATGACATTTATTAAGATAGAAAGAATGAAGATCAAGAATTTGGTCTTTGACATTTTGAATGTAATGTAACTTCAAGCATCCAAGAATGGTGGCGGCGAGTAGGTGTCTAGACATATGGGGCTGCCACTCAGGGAGAAGCTTGGCTTCAGCTGCTGCTGTAAAGAATTGCCTTCCGGGGAGTGAAGTCACAGATTTGGATGTGTTGGCCAGAGAAGACATGAAGAACATAAGTGTGGTGTCCAGGATTAAGGCCCTGCAACTGTGGAAAACAGACACAAAGAACGGACTGAGGAGGAGGCTGGAGAGGAAGGTGAATCCTTACACCATCTAAGTTTGAGACAGGTCATGAAAAAAAAGAAAAGAAAAAAAAATGACCAAGCACACAGGACCAGAGGATGGACCATCCTGAAGAAAACTGAGGAATTTAGCAATCCAAAGAGAGTATGGAAATCAGTTTCAGAATGAGGAACAGAGGTGATCTCAAATCAGAAGGGGTCCTCTTAAAGTCACTACATCAGAAGAGAATGTAGGTGAGCTACAGGTGTGAAATTTAGGGCGAGTCCAGGAAGATGCCTCTGTGGTGCCTCAGTTTTACCCAAGAGGCAGGCTGTGTCACTGGCGGTATACTATGTCGATGACTGCAGACATTTCAGAGTCGTCATGAAGGTTTGAAAAATCTACTATGGAAATGGGATCTCAGTTGGCTAAGGCACTGCAGGAGAGCGTCCTGGTTGAAGTGAGCCCATGTCTGATCTTCACCAGACACAGTGGATGTCTCCCAGTAGCACATGCTCCCAGTGTAAACCTAAGTGTATCCTTGGGTGGCTTTGGAGTTGAAACTTTCCTACACAGAGGTGAAAGGTGGAACATGGGAGACTTGTATGTACTTACTACCACTTGATTATGCTGAGCTTAGGAATGAAGTGAAGGCATGGTGGGTAATAGATCATGTTATAGTGGTGGCCTCGTTGTAGAGCTCTGTTAAGTTCTCTTGCACAGTCCTGCACAGGTGATCTAGGCACAGGCACTGACTCTCTGTCATCTCAGCATCTTGTACTCCATGCTTCAAAGCTGTAAGATACCACAGAATGACGTTTACTGCATCACGTTGGCTGAGAGGCGAGTCTCTAAGAGTCAACAGGAGTATACTGCTCAACCATGTAGGGAAGACTCTCTCCTCACCTGCAGGGTGAAGATGTGGCCCTGTGACTTCGCCATGTATATGTTAGCCCAAAACCCATGGACAGTGTGGAGGTGTGAGATGGTGCTCATTAGACAGCATTACCCTTGTTGTAAACCAAGAGTCTTGAGGAAGATAGCATTGCCTTCATTTCAAACTTGAGGAAACTCAGACTTAGTGAATGTAAGTTGCCCAAGATAACAAAGTCCAAGGTCATCTGACCCTAATAATGTATAACAGAGAGAGAAAGAGGGAGTGAGAGAGGGAAAAGAGAGAGAGCACACATGAAATTGGGTGGATAGGGAGGTGGAGAGAAAGTGGGAGAAGATGGGGCAAAGAAAGCATAATAAAAGAATATTGTCTGAAAAAAGTCAATACAAATAAATAAATACCGAAATGAGGATAACATTTGTTGAGTCTATTTTATGAGAGGAAGAAGAGAATGCAACTTCCCCACCTCACCACTAAGAATTTTTCTTTAAGCAAATCAGCTTTCCATTAAAATATACTATACCAGTTTATATTTCTTAATAACTGTCTTTATTTTTCATTCCAGCAGAAACTTTGGGTTGAGAAGGGAATTACTGTGATTACTGTGAAACTCAGTTTACAGAACATGATGCTGCCTCTTGAAATGGGCCAGTTCTTTTATATTTTATATTTTGTTGTTTTACATTTGCTGCTTTCAAAGAGTCAGAGGATCAGCGTTTGCTATCTGCAGAAGCACAAGGATGCTTACTGGAGCTGTCTGACCCAGGGATGCTCAGAGACAGGTAGCCCAGCCTGCAATACTAGTCGAGTCTTTGAGGCTTTAGAAGAGCTCTGTCCAGGGTCCTGGATAAACCTCTTTGTGTGCTCAGTAACAAGCATCCCCTCTCTCCCTGGATTAAAGCATCCAAGAGCCCCTCCAGGTTATGCCGATTGTCTATGTTGTGTGACTGGATATTTTTGTGTTATAGAAGTCTCCACTAATTACCAAGACTGATGAGTGACTATCCCTGTGTACCAACCCAGAAGTAAATGAGATCTTTGAAGCCTCCGATGTAATCAGTCATAGTTTCAAGCATAGAAAGAAATGGTGGATGGGTCTCAATGTTCCCTTAAGGTGGGCTTGAGGATATGTGAGAGAATGATATAATGTGGGCAGCATACATGTTCACTGGAATCAAAGCTTCTTTTCCTCCAAGCAGAGGTCGTTTCCCATCTCAGTTAGCTAAAGCAGAGTGTCTTTGCTCAGCTGATGGTTTGTCGGTTGGTCATCAAATAGGGACAACACTGGGACCACGGTGAAGGAGGCTGTGAGGGTGACAAGCATTGTTTTGGTGAAACACTCAAGTGAGCATGCTTGAGAAAGTTGCGTGGATGCAATTCACCTGCATCAGGTCATGGAGCTTTATCTGCCATGCCTCGGTAAAGAAAAGAGAGTTCCAGTATTCCCCGTAACCTGCCAGCAAAACCTCCAGAGCAAGTGACCACACAGCAATGCTAATGACCTGAAAAGCTCCGTTATCCAACTTCTTCCTTGAAAGACATACCTCAGGAGATGGAAAAACATCATTCTCCATCAACGGATCTGAAGGGTTGAGGAGGTCAGTGCTTAGGGTTGGAATACAGAAATGTGGACATGACTGGAGAGGAGATAGAGACAGAGGGAGGGATGGCCACATGTTTTTTTCAAAACAGAGACAAAAGTGCACACACACACACACACACACACACACACACACACACACTACACACAGGGCTGTGAAGATGGCTCAGCATGTAAAGTAACCTGAGTCCAAAACTCACAGAACCAAACAGGGTAGGCTCTGGGATTGTCAAGAGACAGAGTTTTCAAAAAATAAGAGCAACTGAAGAAGACATCTAACATCAGTCTTTGGACTCCATACATATACACTCATACATACATACTCCATACACACACAGACACATGCACACCTGGCAGTGAGCCTGCTTCACACCCACCCACCCCACCCACACATCCCTACATGCACATGTACACACATTTATAATACATCATCAAACTGATTTTATGTGCAAGGACCAGTATCCAAGCCAGGCTGCTTCCATAATGCTCAGGCTGACATTTCTTTTGGATGGTGTCTAAGACTCAGCATGTAAAGAAACCCGAGTTCAAACCAAGCATGATAGGTTCTGGGATTTTCCTGTTGTTATGATAAAATATCCTGGCAAAAGCAACTTGAAGGAAAAAAAAGGGTTTATTTGCCTCAGGATTACAGACCATCATTGTGGTAAAACCAAGGGAGCAGGAACTTGTAGCAGCGAATGACATCCACAGTCTGAAGCAGAGAACAAGGAATGAATGAGTGAACGAATTCACAGAACTAATTAATGTGTGCTTTTAAGTACTCAGCTTGCATTCTCTACTCTTCTACAGTTCAGCTTCCCCTGCCTAGAGAGTGGTGCCAACCACAGAGGCATGGTCTTTCCACTAATCAAGGTAATCCCCCAACAAGCATGCCCATAGTTCCTTATTGAGACTCCCTGAATTATTCTAGGTTCAAGTTGACAATTAAAACCAACCATGACTTGTGGACTCCAGTCAACAAACCACAGGCCTCATCTGGAAATATCCAGGCAGTGCAAATAGAAATAGCTAGTCCAGGTATGAGAAAGTCCCTCTGCCTATCACAACCCCACCACCACCATGAATTCTACACAACAAGGGACTGTACTCTCCCTCCATCCAGGAAACAAATAAAGTCTTCTACCCTCAAGTAACTTATTGCCATGTATACAGTGCTACTAAGCATGTATACAGTGGTACTAACAAGTGCAGTCCCCTGTGAATGCAACAGGTGGACAGCAAGGCAAAGAAATATTCCCACAGCCAAGTTCAGAGGGTGTAACATCCACCAGAGTGAGGGGTTCACCAACAAAGATGGTCATGGCTGGTTTGGTCCATTGTGCATGCTGGTGGGTCAGTCATGGAGAATGGAAAATGAATTGGATTTTTGATAAAGTTTTATTAGCTTGATAGTCATTGCTAGTGTGTGGGTGTGGCTATGTGGCACACACACACCAAGGTGTGTATGTGGAAGTCAGGAGGACATTTTTCAGGATCCGTTTCCCTCTACACCTTTATGTGGTTCTGGGGCTCAAACTCTGGTTATGTGGCTGATGCCCAAAGGGCTTTCTCCAACCAAGCCACCTGTCCTGCTCTCTTCCGAGAATTCTTTTTCCTGGTGGTTCTATGTAAGACCCAGGAAGGACAACTGAGATCAAGACATTTGGAGATATGTCAACAGTACACTCATTCAGTCTCTAAGTATCCATAATGGGGATAAAAGTTGTACCCCAAATAGATGTCAGTAGGCTCAGCGTAGGACCTACTGATGAACTTTCAAGTTTCAAAGCTTCATAAGACCTGATGGTGACTTGATTGCTGATGTTGATGCTTCGAGAATTAGGAAAGGAACTGCTATGATCTGGGATGGTGGAGGCTCACTGGCTTGCTCCAGACACTTGCTGTACTATGTCTGGAACACTCCCTCTTGAATGTTCTGCTCACCTTGTGAAGCATGAAAACTCTAGGGAACTCATGAAATGAGAGACCAACAGCTTAACCTCAAGATTGTGTAATAGCGTGAGCCTCTGTGTGAGCCAAAGAGATTTCAGGCCTGTTTGCTTCTGAGTGGCCAAACAACCTTTGGAGCCTCAGTTTCCCCTTTTATGAAGCAGCCTTTTGAAAACTAATTTCCATTTCCTACCACAATATATGATTGACCTCCATTTTGTCCTAAGCCCTTTCTACAGACCCCTCTTCAAATGGAATTTCTTTCCCTTTGGGAAGGGTACTTGATTGATGGTAGATACAAGGACATCGGAAAGAAAAATAAATTGAAATTGAATTTATGCAAGTCGGGAGGGAGCTGCCTCATTAACAGAATAATTGAGCTGTTAGTTAATTTTACTTGTTAACCACAGAGAAGGACAAAAGTCTCCCAAGCAATGTCTCCCCTTCTAAGTGATTAAAAGAACAGCGCAAAGGTCCGCATCTGAGTTGCATCTAGTAATTATGTACCTCACCCCCTCCCCTTAAAAATATCATGAGGCAGATGTATTTTTTAAATCCTGGCAATTTATACAACACTATGAATGTGTCAGTTCTCCCTAATCAGAGATGTTCTTCACTCCCCCCACCAACCTTATTAGCAGTAATTCTTGCTAATTGATAATTATTACCTTTTTCCTTAGTCAGATCTAGTTGTTGATGTAACAACATTTCTTGCTTCATGACGATCAATATATTTAACTGTCACTGTAAATAATGTGCAAAATTAATAATTAAAGCCTGTTTGCTCAATAGGATGCAAACTTTACAAGTTTTTCAACCAGCTCGTTCATTCGGTCGTGTTATTATTGTTCTCCTTGTTATTGGCAGGTAATAATGAGGAACTCTCCAGCCCTGGTTTTAAAGTTCTTTTTATGTAAATATCCTTGGGACTTCCATTAAAGCTCCTTGACACAAAAGAATCTGTAGTTGGGCCCTGGGAGTCAGGGGCAGAGAATCAACCCAACTTCTTCAAGTCACTCACTCACCATAAATCTTAATATATCCTACAGGAGAGAATTGCATTTTGCCTATGTGAGCTGGAGAGGAGCCCTGGAAGATGGCTGGAGGGTTTGTGCAGCTCATTTCCGGGAAATTGATGATGTCTTTTATGGCAGGGCAGAGGAAGGCCAGCAGGCTTCTGGGTTGTGGCCCAAAATGACACCTAATAAAGCATCATTGGCAAATGTCCCTGGAAAAGCTTCAGAGAAGGTAGAAATGATCATGTCGTTCCAGCATATGTCCCTGGATCCAAACCTACCATGGCCAGGCTTAGTTCAAGCAGAAATATACTCCTATCTGGAAACCAAGGAACATGGTATGTATTTGAAGTAGTATAATCCTAAAGGTAGATTGATAAAAATTATTTAAAAGCATCCAAAGAAAATCAGCTTCTATATATAGGTGTGTTGCTTCCCAGCTGCTTGTCTCTTTGCTGTGACCAAAATCATTGGAGAACAACTTAAAGGGGAAATACTTCATGCGGGCCCACATTTTCAGGGGTGTTATCATATTGTTGGGAACATACAGGAAGAAACCAGAGCAAAATGAAACCCGAGGGGCATGCCCAGAGCAATCTCTCTCTTTCCTCAGCCTTGCCTCTCAATAACACCGTGATGCTATGAATCCATGAAGAATCATAGCCTCCATGGTCCAATTGGCTCTGGAGACCCCTCACAAGCACACCCAGAAGTGTGCTTCACTAATCTCCCAGGTAACTCTCAGACCAGTTAAGTTGAGGACCACCATCAACCATCACTAAAGGAAACTCTTGCTCTCTGAGTCTGAAGGTGTTCAGTGCTCCACAGAGACCATATGGGGCAAATGGTGAGGTCTCCACATCTTCCCATGTTTACTCCTGTGTAGGAATACAGAGAGAGTACAGATACAGCAACTGTCTAAACTTTCTCACTCATGGAGAGGAACCCAAGAGGCACTCTGAGGAGATGTGTGCTGCTTACAGTATTCAAAACAGGGAGGCACCATAGATAACTCCAAACGAAAACCTAGATAGTCTCCAAATTACAAAGCACAGCTAATCCAAGTTTGTCCTAAAGCAGAAATGTGTGTGAATGTGGACTTTACCATATGTACTACAGAAGTAATGATCTGCCTAGGTCATACTTTGACATTTAATACCTAAGGGGTAGGCTTGCTCTTCAATCTGGAAATATATCCTCAGGTCCCATCTCTTCATGTCTGCAACCCTTTTTGCCAAATTTGACATCTTTTTTTTTTTATCCTAGTAATCAGGACCCCTCCAGACCTTGGTGGTCTACATTAGAAACAGAGTTTTCTTTTGATTTCATGAGTCTTTTTACCTACAGGGTGCCACAGGCTGCCCCAGGCCTGCTTTGTCTGGTTTCTTCATTCCAGGCAATAAGCTAAGTGATCTCTTCTCATGGGAAAGAGAGCTTGGGCTGTCCCATTATACTAGCCCCTGAGTGGGTGTGGCGTGGGTGTGTTCACCAGCACTGAATCAAAAAGCCTTGCTGCCTATAAAGCAGGGGAAAGGTCACATTTGGATCCAGAAGGTAAAAGGTTATATGGCAGTGTCAGGGGTTTTAGTCTGTTTTCTGTCAATATGACAGTGTGCCAAGACCAGATAGTTTATAAAGAACAGAGATTTACTTGGTTCTCTGTTCCAGGTTCTTGGAAGTTTAAAGACATCACCACCATACCTTCTACAGACCTGATGAGGGTGCCATGCTGTATCTGAACATAGTGGCAGGCATCCCACAGCCAGACAGAGCAGGCTGCCAGCTAGGGCAGTCTGTCTCTTCCTCCAAAACTTTCAGTGCTATGCTTACTCCCCTTTATCCTCAGGCACCACAACTCCAAATATTGCTAAGGTGACTGTGGTGGTTTGAATAAGAATGGCTCCCATAGGCTCATGTGTTTGAATGCTTAGCCATCAGGGAGTAGTACTATTTAAAAGGATTAGGAGGTCTGGCCTTATTGGAGTAAGTGTGACCTTGCTGGAAGAAGTGAGTTACTGGAAGTGGGTTTTGATGTTTCAAAAGCCTACATCAGGCCCAGAAAAGCACTCTCCTCTTCTTGCTACCTGCGGATACCGTTGTAGAACCAGCAGCTCCTTCTCCAGCAGCATGTCTGCCTGTGAGGTGCTATGCTCTTTACCATGATAATGGACTAAATCTCTGAAACTGTAAACCAATCTCAATTAAATGTTTTCCTTTGTAGGAGTTGTCTTGGTCACAGTGTCTCTTCTCGGTGACAGAACACTCAGACAGTGACTCTGAGTATTAAGTGTCCAAGCCATGAATTCTAGGGGTCCCCAGGTTAAAACATGAGGAAAGTATGCCCTTCCTACCAGGAAAGGAAGTAAAGCATTGAGAGGAGTGTTCAGCTCTCCAGGTAAGAGGAAAGAAGTGTACAGTGGGGCTGTGCTGGTAAAGTTTCCACCTGTTCCAGGACAGCCAAACTCTAGCCCCAAGCTGCCCTTCTGTGTCAGACGCCATACATTTCTCTCATGTTTTCTTTCTCTTTCTCTCCAAAACCCATGTGAGATAAAGGTAAGAGTAATGTTTTATCCTTGAATAACTGTCTGCTTCTTAAAATCTTGTAGTGGATGACTTGAGCTCATTTGAATGACTAATAAACTACTGACAGATACTGCTGTATCCATCAAATCTAACTCATGCTTAATCATAAAAGGCAACATTGTTTTATGTACCACTAAGACAAAATAGATGCCAATTAAACCATGATATGCCATTAATTATAGGGTGCATTGGGATTTCACAGATGCAGAAATGTGAAAATTATCTCAGAGTTCAAGAAAGACTGAATCTATTAATATCTTTTTCTATCCAATCATGGTTTAACTAACATGCATGGATCTTCCCATGTTATCCATTATTAAACAGCATCATGCTTATTGTAATCTATGAGCAATATAAAACACTGAAATATTATAGAATGTTTGCAGACCACTAATATCTGTTTACTTACTATGTTTTTATAGTTTTCTATTTTGAACAAACTATTACTAATATTGTATATTCTTGTAATTATAAAATAAAATCATTTGTATTTTAAAATATTTATATATAGATTTGACTATCTTATACAAAAAATATTCAATCAAGCGCAAGCACATAAATAAAAAAAAGGCATTAAATTTTAATGAGAATTGTTTATGGCAGTGATCTATACTGGTTCTTTTTTTCATCCCTTTTTCTCTCTGTTCTCTTTTTCTGAAAACTTTAACAAAGGAGAAATATTGCTTACTCTAGAAAAGGAAGAGCTGTTCTCTAATAGGAAGTTCCCATTCCATTCATCCAGGTTGGCAGCATTGCATAGTTTTGGGGTCCTTGGTCCTATGAAAGCTGAGAGGGAGAGAGAGGGAGGCGAAGCACACAGGCACTCATTCTATCTCTGCTCTTGTCTGTAGATGTAAGTATTCGCTTGTTTCTCCTTTGCACGACCTATAATGGTGGACAGTAAGCTGGAATTCTGAGCTGAAGAAAACCTCTTCTCCCTTCAAGTTGATTTTATTGAGTGGTTTCGGCATACCAACAGGACACTAAACTCAGAGAAACCTGTCTTTGAACTTTCAGCCACATGGCTGGGTGACTGAATTGTCCTGTCTTGTGAGAAAGGAGTTGGAGACTCAGAGAAAGGGGTTGTTTGCCTACACTCACTCATGTTGGTGGTGTTTGTGCCCTGCTATGAACATTTTGTTTGGCTCTATGATATGCTTTCTTTCTCTCTCTCTCTCTCTCTCTCT
>JADRCD010165344.1:17523-34626 GCA_019843815.1 Montemys delectorum | reverse complement strand
CTCTCTCTCTCTCTCTCTCTCTCTCTCTCTCTCTCTGTGTGTGTGTGCCAGCCAGCCCTAGGTCTAAGCTGTTGCTATTACTCTGCTAATAAACTCTGACTAGAAAGTCAATGTAAAACGTAGGTATATGAGAACTGAAAGTCATGGGAAACTTAGTTGCTATGGCCAGGAATTGAAATTATTCATATTTTTTTCACAAATTATACATTTCATCTTTAGATACACAGTCAGAGATACCCAATGCCGATTGCCACTGTAAAGAATATTAATAGGGTGCATCCTTTCCACCTCTATCTCCCAGTACTAGCTTCTCTTTGATGGCCATGGGGTGCTCTTTCTTGCAGTATTCTAAGTACAAGCATTTACATTTATAATCCAAAATGCCTGCTGTCTAAGTCTTCCCAAGTCTTTCTGCCTTGAGGGAAATTCAATACTTTCATAATTAAATGAAATGAATTAGGTCTCCATGCCACACACTAAGGAAGTCCAGAACTCTCACATTCTTGTGAGCGGCTGGATCTCTTCCTTCAAACTTAAGTTCTTCCCCACTGCTCTGCAGCTGTGTTCGTCCTTCTATAGCCTTTGGGTTCAATTTGTCTGTTCTCAAGGTAGAACACTGTCCAAAGCTTTCCTTAGGAGTATTCTCACTGGTAAGTCACCATGCTTCAGGAATTACGACTTTTAGCCATACTCATTCAAGGAATCTTAGTTGATGGGTCACAAAAGCGGCAAAACAAAAGACATGAAAGTAAGAGAGGATTTATTATGAAATGTTTCGGTGAGAGATGGGGGTAAGGTATGGAAGAGAGTAATAGGAATAAAGATGACCAAAATATACGATATGTGTGTATGAACTGGAACAGAAATTCATGCCAGAAGAGGTGGGTATTTAAGAACTACTCATCTTGCAGGTCCCATGGTTTCATACAAATTTAATTTCTAGATGAGCTGCTTGGGAGACCCCAACACACTACCCTGAACCATGTTGTCCCATGTAACTCCTTCTACCACACATTTGAGAATCCACAAAACACTGCCTCCTCCACCCTTCAAGTAAAACATTTTTAAATTCCCTTCCATTCCACAGAGCATGTCACATTGATTTAATACTGTATATCTGATAGAAACAACTGGAAAAGAGCTCAATATTTAATTTTCTTAAGCTGAATTTTATTCCTTAGGTCAAATGGTCAAACGAAAGAGGAAATGAAAATATGCATGTTGATGGCTCTTCAAAGTTTCAAAGTTTTAGAGTGTAAATTGACAATATATAACCCCTGAGAGCCTATACAAGGTGATGATTGTGGAAACCCAAAACCTGTTGGCTGGTCTTTCCTGTTCATTTAATGTATAGTCTAAGTTTGACATTAGGGATTGAGGATCTCAAGTGAAACAGCTTAAAGTATTAACATACAAAGTTCCAATACCTCCTCCTGTTCATTCCATAGCTACTATCCTATGCTCATTTTTTCTAAAGTAAGGAATAATATGATCAGGCCTGCAAAACATGCAAAAGTCATGTTCTTTGAGAAGATGTGAGGTCATGTCCTGTTCCATGAAGAGATGTTCAATATAGTGTAATACCACTGTTCAAGTATGTATGAAATAGAGTGGGCTTATACAAGAACTGTATGCCTTGATTCCTGGCACAATTGTAAAGGTCACTTCAGCAGACCCAGTGGTGCTAAAGGAGCCTGATGAGCATGTTAGTGAATTTGAGCTCTGCCATAATTTCTTACTCTATCCCTGGTCTTGACAGTGCTGTGTTTTGCATATGAGCTTCTACCAGGTCTTTCCCTTTTGCTGCACTTTCTGGAAGTCATGGTCGCTTTTCTTTTCCTTTTTTTTAAAAAACAACTCAAACCCTTAGGCTAGACAAAGGCTGGCATCACAGGCACTAAAGTAAAATCCAAACCACTTCCAGATGCCCTTCTAAAAGCTGCAAGCTAAAGAGAAAAGATAGTCAAGGCTCAATCCAGACTAAGCATGAGTAGATGTTTACCAAAAAGTCCATGTGTTGCTAATCAATAAACACATTGCTTGGTGCTTAGAGCTCTTTTAAAAGTATAGAAAATGCATGTTTGCACTCTTTACATTGTTATTAACTTTTCATGTCATATTTACTGTGTAGTTCTTATACTTGATTGTTATCTTTCTTCATCTTTTAAAGAAAAAAATAAGTAAAACATCAAGGTATACTACCAGTCCATGGATTGGCCAATAGGTCAATGCTTAGAAAAGCAAGACTCTATGGTGAGAGATCAATGAAGAGAGGTCTGTGGCTGAGCCACCTGACTTCTGTGCCTCAGCCACCTGACTTACAAGGCAGGCTGCCTGAGTCAAATTCCATCTCTACTGCCACTGACTTTCAGGAGCCTCAATTTTCTCACATTTTAAATTTGGAGTAATATTACCTACCTCATGTGCTAATAGATGGAATGAATGTAGGGGAGTACCTTGGGTAGAGTAAGCCATCTCTAAAAGCTTTCTGCTGTTAATTCTTTTAACTACTGTGGAATGACTGCCGAGGCTCAAATCTTTTGTTTAGATGAAAGCATTTGCACTAAACGGGGTACAATGGTTTAATCCAGAAAACAAAAATCACTTTTATTTTTTTCTGCCTTTAGTTACTTATTACCCAAAATTATAGTTAGGACCTAAATGTCGTGCATTAAAATAAGTTCCAGGAACACGGTACCAAATAAGAGAGAGAGGTTTGCATGAAGCCTTAATTCTAAAGAGAAGAAAATAAACATAACAAACAGCAAAATGATGTCTGAAAGTAATAGCATTGTACAGAAAATAAAATGAATGGTTTAACAGGAGAGCATAGAAGGAAGATCATGGTGGAGACTATATTCTACAAGTGAAATTAAGACCAAGACCTGAACAAGAAGATTCTTCAAAGACCTGACTGAGAATAGTCCAGGATAAGGAAAAGCTGGTATCCATGCCAAAGAAAGGGAGCAGTGTGTTTGGGGTTCTTGAAAACAAAGTGTCACAGGTAAGGGAAGAGGCACAGCCAACATCAGCAACTTGGAGCTTTGAGTCTTTCTTGCTCTGATCAAGTTTAGATTTCATACTGAATGAGATGGAAAGTTTCTGGACAGTTAGAATGAATAAGGATATGATCTCATTTACAGTTCTAAATCATCATCCTGGTGGGCAGAATGAGAATGAATGGCTTCCAGGAGAGAAAGCAGACAGGTGAAAGCCATTGCAAGGCCACTGCAGACAGTAAGGAAGGATTCCGCCTGAATGAGGATTGGGTGTCTTCAGGAATGCAGGTCAAGGTAAGAAGACAAGAGGAGATCGAGGAGTTACCCTTGGTTTGAGTTCGAGAAGCCAAATGGCTACTGACTTACTGAACTAGAGATCATGCATGGGGAGACACAGATCAGAGGAGAAAATCAAATGCCATTTCATGGCTCGCTTAACTTGACCACTTGCACTGAATAAAAGACACATATTTTTCTAAGTTGGAAATAAGAGAAAAGAACTCATTTTTCATACTTCTACAATGCTTGCCCAGGAGAGGAGAATCCTAATCCATCAATGGAACAGCATGGCCCCTTCCTGTCTTACCTGAGCTTGTGCTCTATTTGCATATATATTAACACATACCTGCTTGTCTAAGATCTTTCAACATTTTATTAAGATTATAAATCTTGATATTGAAGTTCAGTGAATTCCAAACAGACTGTATTGTATAGGGATATACAATATATAGTGTATATATATATATATATATATATATATATATATATATATATGGGTTATATATATATGCATATATATATGTATATATATACATACATATATGTATATATAATAAGGGCAATGTCCCTCAACAGAGGAATGGATACAGAAAGTGTGGTACATCTACACAATGGAATACTACTCAGCTATTAAAAACAATGAATTTATGAAATTCTTAGGGAAATGGATGGATCTGGAGAGTATCATCCTGAGTGAGGTAACCCAATCACAAAAGATCACACATGGTATGCATTCTCTGATAAGTGGTTATTAGCCCAGAAGTTTGGAATATAGGAAGAATGACCCACAAACCACAAGAAACTTAAGAAGAAGGAAGACCAAAATGTGGACATTTCATTCCTTCTTAAAAAGGGGAACCAAACACACACAGAAGGAGTGGCAGAGATTAACTATGGAGCAGAGACTGAAGGAAGGACAAGCATATAGCTATCTCCTGAGAGGCTCTTACAATACCTGACTAATACAGATGTAGAGGCTCACAGCCATTCATTGAACTGAGTACACTGTCCCCAATGAAGGAGTTAGAGAAAGGTTCTATGGAGCTGAAGGGTTTGCAGCCCCTTAGGACGAACAACAATTACTAACTAGTACCCTCAGAGCTCCCAGGGACCCAACCACCAATCAAGGACTATACAGGGTGGGACTGAATGTTCTGGCAGCATGTGTATAGTAGAGGACTGCAAATTTGATCATCAGTAGGAGGAAAGGACCTCGGCCTTGTGAAGGTTCTGTGCCCCAGTGTAGGGGAATGCCAGGGCCAATCAGTGGGAGAGGGTGGGGTGGCAGGCATGGGGAGGGGGGAGGCAAAAGAAGTTTGTTCTTGTTGTTTTTGTTTGTTTGTTTGTTTTTTGGAGGGGAACCTGGGAAAGGGAAAATTTACATGTAAATAAAGAAATTATCTAAAAAAAAAACAATATATAGTGTATATATATATATATATATATATATATGGGTTATATATATATATATGGGTTATATATATGCACATATATATACATATATGTGTACATATATACATATATGTATATATAATAAAGGCAATATAAACAACAAAGGGAAGATTTATCAAAATTAAAAACAGTGTTTGTGACAAATGGTAAGAAAAAAAAGTATCAAATATTTTAGGACATTCTTATATCTATGACATAAAGGGTGACTTAAATATTTATTGTCCTATAAGTTTCATAAATATGAAGATTGTATATATGTCAGATACCACAATAAGAGGAGAATTCTTGAGATCATTCTTCTATTATGTAAGAAGATCAGGTGAGTTCTAATAACAGGTGACTTCATCCTTTTTCCAGGAGAACATGGCCTCTACAGTGGTAGGATTCTGCTTTGACCTCTCTTGGTTATTCAATTCATTCTTTGACAAATAACTTGCCATCAGCCTCTCTTCTTATCTACCAACAATAAAGAATATGGCCCAAGCATAAAGTTGTTTTGAGGCAGATGAGACAAAGACACAACCCCTGTAATTTGAGGAATGCCTGCTGCCTTCTTTCTCCCTGCATGAACTCAGAATAAGCCCAGAACCATGCCTGCTTAGCATTATTGTAATAAATCCAAAATATAATGTACAGCAACATGGAATAGATCAGATTGTGGTGACAGGGGCAAGCAGTGGGAACATGCACCAAGCATGAGCTAACATGGCTAGAACAGGTTGTGTGCAATAGTTTCACCAATCCTTAAGTAATAAACAGTTATCATTTCAAATGAATCATTTCTCCTATTTTAAGTTTTGACAAAGTAGAATCACCTATATTCTAACTCTTATTTGAAGAATATAACTATATTCTCTGCAACTGATAGACTAGGGGACAATATAAGGATAGTGCAAAAATTCCTATTTGCTTATACACTGTCTTCTTCATGAAATAAATGAGACTGATGCAAAAAGATGGACCCAGTGTGACCTATGCCCCACAGGAATACATGGTTTATCCATATGCTCTTCAAATACCCGCCTGCTACCTCATTTCTCCAGTCTGCATTATGAGCCACACTGGTCCATATCTGATATTAGAATTTTCTAATTTCAGATCACTCACAGTCCATAATTCTATGATAACTCTTAAGCCATGTCCTTCTAGGATCTACTTCCATAAGCTAACCTTCAATTTGCAAGTTTATTATAGTATTTAGATATTTCCTTACCAAGAAATGTGTGCAAAGCAGTGTGATTCAATTGTGTGTGTGTGTGTGTGTCTGTGTGTGTCTGTGTGTGTCTGTGTCTGTGTCTTGTGTTTTCTGGGTTGAGTTACTAAACTAAGACAATATCTAAGAGCATGGGACAATTTAGACAAATTGACATATAATTTCTCTGAATCTTAACATGTGTTTAATTGTGATGCTTAGAATGGGAAGGTTTTTGCAAACAAAAATATCTTGAGTCATTTCACTCACAAATTTGGTTATTTCCATCTTATCTAGATGGTTACTTTTATAGTCATTATTTTATTATCTACTTTTGCATATCCCGATTGTACCAGAAGAGGAGGAGAAAGAAGAGGAGGAGAGGTTTTTCCCTTATAAAATAAATAGGCCATGCTATGGGGGTACAAATGCATGATTTTTGAGGTGAGCTTATTGTTAAACAAGCAGATGCAAAGCAAGATTGTAATTTTTTTAATTTGTGAGAATTGAACCATGTATTAAGCAAATATTAAGTTGAGTTGAGATAATGAGCTTTGGGGAAGACTCACTATTCTCTAATTTCCAGTTTTTGGTTTTGGTGGGTTGTTTGTTTGGTTTTTTTGTTGTTGTTGTTTTGTTTTTTAAACAACCAGGTCTACATTTCATAGTCTCACAAAGGAGTAAATTTCACATGTAAAATTTATTTATGGAACTGCTATGAACCCTGCTCTAGCCAGACAAAGATGAATACAACATAGACCCTAGTTCAGTGTGGTCAGACTACCAATAGAGAGGCAGGGATAGGAGCAAGGACTCCCTGCCACCTTCCCTTCAGGGCAGGCAAAAGCCAAGAATATTAGAAAACAACAAAGGGGGCTGCAGTTAATAG
The DNA here is from genome assembly GCA_019843815.1 of Montemys delectorum. Lineage (NCBI taxonomy): Eukaryota > Metazoa > Chordata > Mammalia > Rodentia > Muridae > Montemys > Montemys delectorum. The sequence continues at coordinate 27,815 of JADRCD010165344.1, read as the reverse complement.
CAATGGCTTTGAAAAAATCAAAGGTCTCTTAGTGTGATTTCCATTGCTATACAAATAACAAGACCAGAAGAAAACTAGGGAGGAAGGGTTTATTTCATCTTATACTTTCAGTCCATCATCAAGGGAAGCCAGGGTAAAACTCAGCTTGCAGAAACATGAAGCAGAAAAACAAAGAAATGCTGTTTCTGGCTTGCTACCAGGCTCAATTAGGCTGCCTTTCTTATGTAGCCACCTGCCTAGGGATGGCATCACCCATGGTGGGCTTGGCCCACCCTACTTCATCAAGAAAATGCACCACAGATATGCCCTTGGGCCAATGTGGTATGGCAATTTGTCAACTGAGGTTATCTCTTCCCGTGTGTTAAACTGACAACCATGATCAAGCATCACAGCTGGTCGGAATATTATTGGCTCTTTTGTGAGAGCCTCAGTGTACTTTTAGACACTCTCAGTCTCACTTTATTTATGGTGACTCCAGGATAGTAATGTCAACCACACAGGGTTGCTGAAACTGGATATATGATGCTCTTGACATAGTATCTGACATTATTACATATGGATGGTGTGTGTGTGTGTGTGTGTGTGTGTGTGTGTGTGTGTGTGTGTGTGTTTGCAGAATGAGCCCTGGAAACAGACAGGATGATGAACGTATGATGGGTGCAGGTGGGTAGCTTGTCTTCCCCCTCAAAGCACTATGCATGAACGGTAGCACAAGGTGGATCTATCCTCATACAGTTGAGTCGTTCCAAGGCTTGCCAGCATGAGGTTGATGTGGAAGTTTCAAAGATCATAAAACTCTCTCAGGAGAAATGAGGAGCTAGATGAGTTCTGCCCAAGGAAGTTCTCACAAGAGGCCATTGTAAAATGTCCCCATTCCTCTGAACTTAACTTGAAAAATGTTCCCACTAAAGCCCAATGGGAGTTTTATGTGAGAAAGGGATAGAATTAGGTCTTGTGTATTTTTAAAGGGTCATACAAAAAGGCAATGTCTAAATTTTTTACAGATGGTAGCAGAAGGGCTGATGCAGTTGGCCAAAACTGACCTTTTATGCTTCCCAAAAGCAAATGTTTACTGAGTGAAACTCTACTATACTACCAATGGAAAAGAAAATCCCTGGGTGCTTACATTGGATAACCCAGAGTACAACCACTGCCAAATACATTTATAAAAATCACTAAGAATGTTTTTCATGCTACCTGTTTTCAACTTTCCCCAAGATTTTGCTCTGTAGTTGCTTTTTCTGAAAGACAAATATGTTTCTGAGGAAAAATAATATTTCAGTGAGATTGGTCTTGGGGAAGTCTGTGCATCTCAGGACCCTTACTGCTGCTGTTGGAAATCCATCTCTGCTACCTCCGTGGTGCCCAGGAAAGGATGAGCACAGAGACTGAACCAAGTATTGTGGATTCTGAACAGATGTGAACTTCTTCCCGAATGGAGAGCCCCTCCACTTTCTTTCAGAGAAGGAAATGGGTGCCAGAAATTTCTATGTTGTTTTCGACATTAAATAGCCCTTAAAACCCCAGAATTTTGATGAGTTCTCTAAAGAAAAGAAGTTCAAAACACAGAAATCCATCAAAGCTGAGTGGTCAAAGCTAAGAGTAAGTGATCACATATAAAGGATTCGTTAACAGGTAGATTCTGCTCGAGGAAAATGGAAGGGTGAGACTTGGCAGTGCACAGGATGTCTGTCATCGGCAACTTCTTGTTTCCCTCTTATGCAGTGCTTTCCAGATCCCTTTTGAGATATAGACTTCTAAAACACAATTTTCTCTATAGCTTATGGCTGGAAAGCTAGGACCACCCAGTCTTCCAGTCCAAGAAAATGCAAAAGAGTAGCTACATACAATGACATTCTTACTGAGGTTCTAATTGAACATTTTAATTAAAAGATTATAGAGGTTTCTATCTCTTCAGGAAACAAGAAGTTCATTAGTTCATTATGAGGCAAAAGCAATTAATAGTTTTAAAATTTACAAAAGGAGTTGTATCTATAAAAATATGTCGGGGTGTCTGCCTGGAATTCAGGATCTGATTTTCCCTGGGCTACGTGGTGGTACACAGGCATTTATCAAAGCTCAGCAAATTGTTACATGTTTAGTTTACTGCAAATAAACTTTTAAAATAAATCTTATTTGTTAAATTATAAAGAAAATAATTGATCAATGGCATACACACACATATTGTGTAATGATCAGGTCAAGATAAGTAACATCTCTTACCTTAACAAGTCATTTTTTTTGTAGTGAAAATATTTAAAATAATCTCTGCTAACTCTTGTTTGTTTTTTCAAGACAGGGTTTCTCTGTGTAGCCCTGGCTGTCCTGGAACTCACTCTGTGGACTAGGCTGGCCTCTAACTCAGAAATCTGCCTGCCTCTGCCTCCCAAGTGCTGGGATGAAAGGCATGCCCCACCACCGCCCGGCTTCTGCTAACTCTTTGAAATGATTCATTACCAAGTATATTGATCCTTCTGGGTTCAAGAACATCAGAATGTATTCCCTGCTAACACCTTGTCCACGACGTCCTCTTTCTCTTCCCGAGTGCTGCCCAAATATTTCTCCCACTGTGTGGATTTCTTCCTCTGCTGCGCTGAAGTACTTAGCTTGAAGAGATAGATGTTTTTTTCTTTTCTGTTGCCTGTGTTTCAGGGGTCATATAAAGAATATTTGCCCTGACCAATGTCCTAAAACTATGGTGATTTTAGTAGCAAAATAGTTTGGAGTCATACATGTAAGCCTTTAGCCCGATTTGATGTGAGTGCAGACAGAGTGGACTTCCTTCTGCTGGGTATGGATATGCAGCTCTAGAACATTTCGCACTGAAGAGACATCTTCTCTATAACGTGCACTCTTAGAACTCTTATTACAGGTCAGTGATGCTTATCTCTTGTTTATCCATATTGTACCATTCATCAAGTGTCTGTTTTCTGAGTGGAAACTGTGTTGTCTTGGTTATTAATATTTTGAGTATATCTTGATGTCAATCATTCCAATACTCTAATTGCTTAAAATTGTTTCAGCTATTTCAGGATATTTGTGCTTCCATACAAATTTCTGAAGACTTTTTTCCCAAATTTCTATAAAAATTGTCATTAGTATCTTGAATAAAACTTCATAAAATCTGTAGATAGTTTTATATAGTGCAAACATTTAAACAGTACTAATTATTCCACCTCATGAAAATGCAATGTCTATTCATTTTATTTTAACCTCTTCAGTTTTTCTCACTGATGTTTTGTGATTTTTATTAGTTTAAAGAAATAATTCTCTTTCTTGGGTAACTGCTACTGGACTTTGTATCTGTTGTAGATAGAATTGTTTCTTTAATTTATGTCCTAACTATTTCATTACTGAATTTCCAAAAGATACTAAATTTTGTATTTCAGTCTTCCACTCTACTGAATTCATTATCTTAATGGTTCTGGAAGCTTTTGGTAAAGTCTTAGGTTTTTTCTTTTGTCTATAACACATTGTTTTATAATCTGACTTTCTCCATTCACATTTGTATGTTCTTTCTTTTTCTCTCTTGTTAATATGGCTAAGACATCCTAAGTGAAAATAAATATACTTGTCTAGTTTATGATCTTAGAGAAAAATTTTCTGTATTCAATATGATATATACTGTGGGTCTTTTACATATAGCATTTACTATATTGAAATACATTTTTCTGTATCTAATTTTATGCCTTTCATAAGGAAGAGATGTTCAACTTTATTTAATACATGTTCTGCATTGATTGAGGCAATCATATGATTTTTGTTCTTCATTATGTTAATGTTCTATGCTAAAATTGTTGTTTTGAATATTTTGAACTATCTTTGTACTCCTCAGACCAATTGTACTTGTTCATGACATATTATCACTCTCAAATGTTGAGGTCTGTGTCCTCATATTTTCTTGAGAAATTTTAATCTATGTTTATCAGATATAATGTACACAACTTATAGTATTAGGAAAAATTATTTTTAAATTTTCTTTGCTTTTATATTCTTGTCTTGTTTGAGTATGAGGGTAATACTGGGCTCAGAGAGTGTAAATGATTGGAGAGGAGAGTTTGAGTAGAACTGGCATTAGTTCTTGAGACTTAGTAAAATTCAACAGTTAAGCCTGGGCTTTTCTTTACTTGAACACTTTTGCATTATTAACCCAATCCTATCTTTTAGCAGCTTGTTCAGTTATCTATATTCTTCTGTTCAATTTTATTAGGTCATATGTGCCTAGGAATGTATTGATGATGTCCTCCAGGTTTTTGTTATACCGAGATAGTCCCTAATGACTTTTTCTTGTGTGATGTCATTCTTCCTGTTTCTGCTTTCATCTGTGATTACATTTATTTGAGTCTCCTCTCCCTCTCTCCCTACCCCCTCTCTCTCCCTCTCTCTATCTCACTCTCTAGCTCTCTATTGCTCTCTCTTGCTCCCTCACATGCTCTTTCACTCTCTCTTGCTTTCCTTGCTCTCATTTAGTTTAACTGGAAGTTGATCAATGCTTTTTATTGTTCCAAAAGAAGCAACTTTTTGATCTAGTTATGTATTTTTCTTCTTCATCTGTGTTCCTACCTTTATCATTTCTTCCCTTTTACTAATTTTTGGTTCAATTTTTCTTTTCTTTCTAGTACCTTATAATTGTGTCATCCGTTTTATTTATTCATTAATCCAATCCTAGATAATGCTGAGTTATTTCCATCTTTATTTGTACATCTTTAATGTTAATCCTATCTACTCTTGATATCTACTCTTATTTCATATTCCTCAGAAAAAATAAATACCATAATTTCCATTGTTTTAATTTGCTGAGACTTATTTGTGAGTGAGCACTTAGTCTCTCCTAGTGATTATATCATGCACTTATATGTTGGATGAAATAAGTCCCTTTGTATTTAGTATTGCTCCAATGTTTCTTTGTTAATGTTCTTTTGTTCAATGTTTCTTTATTAATTTTGTGATTATTCTACTGATAGAACAGAGTATTGACCTCCCTAGCAGTTATTTTTGTAGAATCTGTCTTTTCATTTAGACTGATAATTTTTAAAATAGGTATATAGCTTAGTAATCCAGCACTTGACTGCCATACAAGAGACTGGATTTCTAGCACTACAACAAAGAAAGAAAATGACATAATCAACCATAGGCTTACAGTGTTTGATTTATGTTATTGGGTTTTCTAGTGTTGAATAAATATGTATTTCCTATCATTTTGTATCTTTTAAAGTCAATCCCTCTCTTTTAAATAATATAATGACCTTTCTATCACTCGTTTTGACTTCAAGTAGGTTTTGTCAAACTTACTCCTCTTTATTTAAGATCCCTATTTTGCTTCCTGTCTGGCTGCCATCGGAGAGCAGTAGCCATGGCTGTGAGCTACCCAATATGGTCTTGAGCTACCCAATGGCCGTGGGCCTCAACAAGGGCCACAAGTGACAAAGAATTTCAGCAAGGCGAGACACAGCCAGGGGGCGCCTCACAAAGCACACCAAGTTCAAGTTCCTGCGGGACATGTTCCGGGAAGTGTGCGGCTTCCCGCCCTATGAGCAGCGCGCCATGGAGTTGCTCAAAATGCCCAAGGACAAGCACGCACTCAAGTTCATCAAGAAGAGGGTAGGCACACACATCCGCACCAAGAGAAAGAGGGAGGAGCTGAGCAATGTGCTAGCAGTCATGAGGAAGGCGGCAGCCAAGAAGGATTGATGAACCCTCCCCCAACAAAAGACATTACTACAAAAAAAAAATCCCTATTTTGATTATCTATCTCTTCCCATCCATTCCCTTCCACTCTGTGTGTGCCTTTAACTCTGAAATGTGTTTGCCAGGGGCAGGAATCATTGACTTTTGCTTTGGAGCTGCTTTGCTTTTCTTTTCAATTCATTCCACTGGTCTGTCTTTTAAGCGAGCAAGCCAATCTGTTTTGCTAGGTGTATGCATATTCTTTGTTCTTTCTTTCTCCTGTGGCTCAGCTCTGGAGTTTGGTGGACTTGTTATACAGAGGGTCTGATTGTCTTCCTTTTCTCTTTTATGCATGTGCTGTTCTTGAGTGCTTTGCTTTCCTGTAGTGCCCTCCTTTCCTTAAGGTCACCCTTGAGCTGATTTGATGGTGATAAGTTTTCTACGTTTGCTTGTTTCACAGGTATTTCTGCTTTACTTCTCAAGGATAGTTTTGTGGGACACAGTATTCTTTGGTGTTTTTTTTCCTCCAAGACTTTGAAGTGACATCCTACTGTCCTGACATAGTATGTTTGGTGACTTGGCTTCTTCTGTAAGCTTTGGTACATATTTCATTTACTATTTTCAAACTTCCAGTATTCTCATACTTGCAACAGTTTGACTGTAATATACTACGGCAAGAACATTTTTTGGTCCAGTCTATTAGTGATCCTTTCAGCTTCCTGGGTCTGCGTGTCCATGTCTTTCCCAAGATGCAAAACCTTTTTGGCAACTGTTTCACTGAATTGTTTGTGCCTTTTATTTTCCAATGAACCTTTTATTTATGTATCTGGGAAACCCCTACTGTGCGTGTTTGTTTACTTAATGATGTCACAAAGGTCAGAGATTGTAGGTTTGACCCTAAGCAGAGCAGGTTTGCAAGCAGCTCTGATCGTGGTGCACGTATGGGGCACATACTCGTTTCTGTGGAGCATGGAAGGTCAGAGATGTCTGGGAAACATCATGTGGTTTGGATGCAGCACCCATAGTAGCACGATTCATGTCTGTCAAATGTCTAGGCTGCATGGAGAATAGGCTATGCAGCTGGAAAATAGACCAGTCAGAAAATGAGGCATAGTCTACAGACTGAGACAGGTCACTTGTCACAACCTGCAGACAGCATGTATGACTTGGTGAAGCCCATGAAGCCAACGAGCTCAGAGATCTCCTCACTTTCCTCATACTTCAAGGACAGAAGGATGAAGCAGAGTATCTATATTACACGGCTCAAATAAATGAAATTCTCAGCTATGGGCTGTTCAACTATTTTGTGGACCCACAGAAGGTTTGAAGAGGTACCCAATGGATTCTCCAAGTCTTCAGCTGCTTGCCAGAAAAACAGGCAAGACAGCAAAGCTACTTGTCTGTTACTCTGGGCCTCTGTGGGCAAAGTTGCTCAAGATGTGCTGGCTGGCTATGTTCCTATGTGGGATATGCAGGTAGCACTATGTGATTGCTTCCTAGGAGCCTCACCAGACCAAGCCCCTCAGGTCTGATTCCTGCTACCTGGTGCTGAGGGTCTAGACAAATATTCTGAATTTTTAAAAGTATATCATGCAAATAAATCCGAAGAAGTATTGGCTCCAGTTTTGTGCCTTCTTGTGTCACTTAAATGGTTCTAACAGCTCCAGGAACATACTTAATTCTACAACTATGCCTCATTTTCTGACTGGTCTATTTTCCAGAAGGCAAGAGCTTGTCTTTTTTTTTATTTATTTAAATTGTTTGTAGTACAGCACACAAATTGCCACTAAACACGGCAATGCAATGTGAACCTCTAGAAGGAACAGGTGGAATCACTTCCCATTTTTTCTTGTGACTTTGAGAATAAATCTCCCCCAAATGACACCTTTCTCCTTCAAACACTTCAGTTGTATATTTTATAACTTTTACATATGTCATTTTTACATGACAGTCACAGCTCCCACCTGGAGTTTTGCAACACTGTCCGCATGTTACTTTTTTTTTATAGAATATGCATGTTTTATTCTGAATAATTTTGCATAATAAAAATGAAAGTACAAAATAATTAAGACACAAAATATTTTAACAAGCTGAAATAAATTATGAGAGGAAGGAGTAGAGACTTTTCTTATAAAAGTTTAAAATACCCTTCCACTTTCACTGAGGAGGAGACGCAAAGCTCAAAATCTGAATCCTAATATTGAGATTCTAACAGAATCTATTACTTTCTAAGTAAATAATTAATATTGATGTTAAGAATATCTAGGTTCCATAAGATATATTTTTTAAAAAATCATTGAAGTTGGAAGACAGTTCAATAGTGGTCAGGAGTACTCTCTGCTTTTGCATAGGACCCGTGTTCAAGTCTAAGCACTCGTATGGTATCTCACAGCCATCTGGAACCCCAGTTCAAGGGAATCGGATACCTTCTTTTGGCCTCTGTGGGCACCAGGCATGCACATGGTGTACCTACATAGAGGCAGACAAAACACCTATATGCATACAATTGATAAGTATTAATTAGTTTAAAGGCCTTCAAGAATTCTGAGCTTCTTACTAGATATTTTTTTAAAGACTAAATTTTTAAAAACTGCTTCTTGTGCTCATTAATAAATTGGTGAATTCTATCAGCAAGCCTTGCATGGACATCAGTCACAGAGCAAAATGGAGCTTTAGTATACGGTGAATTAACACAGGAAAGCCTCGGCTTTCTAAAGTGAGATAGTCTGATAATTACATGAACTCAGGCAAAAGCATGAAGTAGAAAAAGGAATAGGAGCCTATGGGAGAAGAATACAAAATTTTATTTAGGTGAAGATAGCTTAGCAGAACTTCACTGGAAAGGAAGATTTAAGTTAGAAATAAAGTTTAACAGAAAGATTCTTCACTATCTACCAAGGTTTAAAAGTTACTGAATAGCTGTACTGTAGCACTGACAGCATTTAGATTATTTCCTAAAGTAAATTAAGATGTTTCCCAAATAAAGACACTGAGTACTGCTGTCTTTCCATTTTTTTCCTCTTTCCGTTCTTTTTTTTTTTTTTTTTGGGGGGGGGGTCATGAGAAGGGTCAAGGGAAAAGTTGATACATGACAATTAAGAAAAGAAACAAAAGATGTTGACAACCTGTATAGTCTCTTCATAGTCATTTGATTTAAAGGTAGCCTTGATTTGCCTCCCATTGCTGTGGTAAAGACCATGAGTAAAACAATCCGGGGAAGAAAGGGTTTATTTGCCTTACAGGTCATGGGTCTGGTCATAGTTCATTCATCAGGAAAGCCAAAGCAGGAACTCAAAGGAGGAATCTGAAGGCAGGAGCTAAAACAGAGACCACAAGGAACTTTGCTTTGTGGCTTGCTCAGAGTGTTTTTTCACATAACCCAGGACCACAGGCCCAGGACCAGTACAGCCCACAGTGTGCTGAGCCTTCACATATCAACCAGTTCTATGCCCCAGTGTAGGGGAATGCCAGGGCCAATAAGTGGGAGAGGGTGGGGTGGCAGGCATGGGGAGGGGGGAGGCAAAAGGAGTTTGTTCTTGTTGTTTTTGTTTGTTTGTTTGTTTTTTGGAGGGGAACCTGGGAAAGGGAAAATTTACATGTAAATAAAGAAAATATCTAATAAAAAAAAAAAGAAAGAAAAAAAAGAAAATGCACCACAGGCTTTCCTATAGGCCAATCTGATGGAGGCATTTTCTCAGTCGATCCTTTTCCCAGGTAACCCTGACTTATGTTAGGTTAACAAAACACCAACAAGCACAAAGGTGAAGCCTACATAAGAAATAGGTGTTGGTATAATTTTGACAACCTCAGAGTAATGTACTATGGCTGAGTGCAGAGCTATTGGTCTAATAAGGGAAGACTGACAGAACACTTTAGACATTAAGTAGTTTGCATATTCTTCTTTCCTATTGATGGCTAAAAATGATTGATATACTTAACACAAGAAACTTCTGAAGACTGGAGACTTGGGGCAGAGACATTCATGAGTGTCTCTATTGATCAATGCACTTGTCCAGGGTTCTCTAACACAGGCTAAGCCAACAGCAGAAGCAAGAGCACCGAACTTTGCTGTCCTAGCTCAGAAGGTATTTTCTCTGTAGAGCACACTAGGATTAGACTAAAAACCACTGTAAATGAATAGCTTCTCTAAATAAGGAAAGAATGCCTTCTATCACATTAACACAAAGTTGAACTGAATGGGTCTGTTTGTGTCCATGTGTGCAAGAATCAGAAGACTTCAAAGAAAGACCTGATAGCAATACAATTCCTAAGAATTATAGAGCAAGGCTGGGGAGAGGGCTCAAGCAGTAAAGTACTTACTTACTCTGCAAACATGCAGACCCATGGCACAAAGACCTATGTAAAAAGCTAGCCAAGGGGAATGCCTTTAGAGTCCCAGTCCTGGAGATGGCTGGATCCCTGAGCCACCCTGGTTACTCAGCATAGCCTATTTGGCAAGCTTCAGGCTAGGGAGAGGCCCTAGCTCATGGGAAACATGAATGAAACAAGAGAAATATTGTCCAAAGCTGCCCTCCACTTTCCACGTGTGCATATATATGTGTGGACATCCATCTTGCAACACACACACACACACACACACACACACACACACACACACACACACA
>JADRCD010165344.1:0-13170 GCA_019843815.1 Montemys delectorum | reverse complement strand
GTGTGTGTGTGTGTGTGTGTGTGTGTGTGTGTGTGTGTGTGTGTGTGAATATGCCTATATATGAAAGTGATTTAAATGAAATGGCCAAATGATGGGGAGACAAGCCCCAGCTAGCATCTTTCTCTACCAAATGAAGCTTCCAGTACCTGGAATGAACTACAGCTAATCTAATTGTTGGTTATAAGGATCCCATGTGAACCCCTGGAACAACCAATGCTGTTACCAAGGCTATTGGTTGCTCTCCACAAACTGAGAGTAAAGCCTTATTGCTGAAGACAGCACCTATACGGTTCATTGAACAAGGAAAAGTTGAGCAGGTGCCTAACTAGAACCTTCACCCCTAGGAAGTAGTTGTGGTACTGGAGGGAACTATGTGTGTTACCAAAGGAGAAAGGTAAACACCAACCCTGTATGTGTCTCTGCAACAAGATCAAATTCTTGATCTACAAGAGAGATCAGCCTGCAGTAACGTCACAAAGTCTGTGGGTGTAACCAACCAATATCTGATTTGATTTGAGGCCTACTCCATTAAGACCCATACCTGACTCTGCTTGGGTAACCAACCAATATCTGATTTGATTTGAGGCCTACTCCATTGAGACCCATACCTGACTCTGCTTGGGTGACCAAGAACCTGAGAGTAGATGGTCTAAGGACCTAGGGAAACTCCAAATAACTACTGTTCTGCTAAAGGAATGTAGCAATAAAATGACTCCTAATGACATTCTGATTATACTTATAGAAGAGTGCCTTGCTCAGCCATCATTAGAGAAGTTTCTTCTTGCAGCAGATGGGAACAAATACAAAACAGCCAGATAATACGCAGAGAGTGAGAGACTTTGAAACACTCAGCCCTCAGAGGGATGTTTCCATCTAATCTCTCCTCTGGAGGCTCAAGGAACTCTGCAGAAGGAGAGGCAGAAAAAGTATGAGAGACAGAGGGGATAGATGACACCAGGGCAGGCACTCAAATGAACTCCCAGAGACTGAAGCAGCAGGTGCATGTGGCTTCTCCAGCTAGGGTCCTAGAGCTGAGAGAAATGGACACACACACACACACACACACACACACACACACACACACACACCTAACCAGAAGCTGTTTCGAATTGGTAGCCACTTGCAAATGAAAAATTAGTTTTCTCCAAGGGAGTCTCATTGGAGAAACAATCTATTCTTAATGGCAGGTCCCATGCCCAGCAGTAGATGGTCAACAGGAAACAAATTCTATGGTGTCATGGGGATTCTTTGTCTCATAGTGTTAAGTCAGGGCTCTTTTGTTGCTGTTTTCTACCTTACAGGTGCTTTACTTATTTAGTGTAGCTTGGATGTTGATTATTTTTTATGGGATTCCTGAGTATGCAACTGTGTGTGTCTCTGCATCTATATGCATGTGTTATGGTTTTCATTGGCCCCTTTTATTTGTTTGGTTGTTTTGTCATATCCTGATTTTCTTAATTTTGATTTATCTTATTTTATCATTTTATTTTAGTGTTATTCCTTTGATAGATGTCCATTTGATTCCTAATGGTAGACAGAAAGGATGTGGATCTGCATGAGAAGGAAGATTGGGAGAATCTGAGAAGACTTGGAGGCAAGAAAGCATGGCCAGAGCATATATGAAAATAATCTCTTTTCTGTAAAAGAGGATAAAGGACAAAAATGTAAGGAAAAAAGAAAGAGGTTTATGTTTTTTTGTTTTGTTTTGTTTTGTTTTGTTTTGTTTAAGAAAACTAAATTTCAAACCCATCACATTCAGTGTGTTAAAGACAAAGTTACGCTAATGGGAGACAGAAAGGTTCTGGTAACTGCTAAGGGTGGCTGACTAAGCATTATGCAATAGTACAGTTTGTTTTATAGGTCTTTTATGTAGAGCCATTACAGTAGAAGCAATGACAGTGGGAGCATTATTGAGCCTGAAATCAGTTTGGGGGTCTTTTACATCAACAGCAAAACAAGACTAATAAAGCAAAGTCATTTAAAAAATTCCAAGAACTGATTGTGTTATAAGACCTATTCAATTATAGAATTCCCTTAAGAGATGAAAATAAAAAGACCCAGTCTCCCTTACACCTAAATTATAGACCCATGATAAAGAATTACCAACTGCAGAAGAAATGAATAGAGAACAATGGTTGAGCTTCGGATAGCTGTTGGATTCCTATTACAGTAGCAAGATGGAACTAGATAAATAGCACAACTCACATCATAGGCATGGAAGTCTACTATGTCCTGAACCGGCCACTCTCCTCTTCCACCCACCCTCACAGGATGGCAAAGAATGGAAGAATGGGCCAGTCTTGGGAAGCCTATGTCCAGTAGCCTAAGACAAAAGAAAACTCAAGTGCTTTCCTGACTCCTACAAGTCACTAGAGTATGTAAAGCTAAGCCATGTACAGTTTCCCAAAATGCCTGCCTTCCTGGAAGAACGTTCATCTTCCCACCTTTATCCAGACAGGTCAACTTAGATCTGAGCTTATCTGGTGCCTGATGCACCCTCCCCATCAGGAACTGGGAACTGATGACAGTTATTTCTTTATTTTTTCACTAGAAAAGATACTTCTTGTTTCTATGTTGTTTTCAGTTTCTGAGTATTTCAAATAAAGCAACTATGAACACAGTTGTGCAAGTGTCCTTGTAGTAGGATGGAGCTACTTCAGAGATCCATTTGGCAGTCTCTCAGAAAACTGGAAATTGACCTACCTCAAGATCCAGCTATACCACTGAAGTGGGAATTTCTGGTTCCCTTGGATACTTGGTCATGTTATGTGCTATTTTTCTGGAAGCTGTCTTATAAAAGGATGTTTTGCTGAAGCAGACACATGGGGGGATGTCTTGCTAGGACTAGGCATGTGGTGTTTTTCTGAAAGGTGACTGGTGAGAAGGTATGTAATGTTTTGCTGGAAGGAATTTTGAGAGGACAGGGGAATGTTTGAAAAGAGTGTAAGTACAACCCAGCACACAGTAGATGACGCTCTGGCATTGGGTCCCTTGCTGGTCTTTGTTGAGCTTCACTAACACTGGTCTTTGCTGATGACACTTTGATATTGGTCTTCCTTGATCTTTACTTCTTGTACTAGCTGGTTTTGTGTGTCAACTTGACACAGGCTGAAGTTATCACAGAGAAGGAAGCTTCAGTTGGGGAAGTGCCTCCATGAGATCCAGCTGTGGGATATTTTCTCAATTAGTGATCAAGGGGGTAGAGCCCCTTGTGGGTGGTGCCATCCCTGGGCTGGAAGTCTTGGGTTCTATAAGGGAGCAGGCTGAGCAAGCCAGGAGAAGCAAGCCAGTTAGGAACATCTCTCCATGGCCTCTGCATCAGCTCCTGCTTCCTGACCTGCTTGAGTTCCAGTCCTGACTTTCTCTGGTTATCGACAGCAATGTGGAAGTAAGCTAAATAAACCCTTTCTTCCCCAACTTGCTTCTTGGTCATGATGTTTGTGCAGAAATAGAAACCCTGACTAAGACATTTCTCTTGACTTCATAGAGAGAAACCCACCAAAGGATTTCTGGTGGAGTTCTAGCTGCTTCTTGTCCTTTCAGCAGACTGGTGCTAATTGGTGGTGCCTCACAATTTCTTCTGAATTGAGCAACTGCTTCTGATTCGTTTTTGGTGTTTTGCTAGTGGACTAGCCTGCCGACAACAACGATTGGAATATCCTCAAAAAACTACTTCTAAACAGGTTCGCGTTCCCCTTGTCCTATTAGCTATCTTTCTCCCTACCTTTGATCGGGGAGCTATAAGGGAGGTTGAATCTTTTAAGAACCCTTATTAATGTAGGTTTTGAAAAACCTACATATCACTCCTGGGCATATGTGTAAAGGACATTCCATCCTACCACAGATATGACTTTCAATTGCATGCCCCAGGGGCGGGCTTACTTCTTTCAACTAGGCCCCAGTTTCAGAGACCAAGCATTTAACACAGGAGACATGTCATATTCAAAATTCAAGAGTCTACTTTGTCCTTGTCCTTGTAACCTTCCTATCATGCTCTCTGCTTCTTGGCCACCACTGGGCAAAAGCACTACCCCACAGTACCCACTTTGCTATGCTATTCTAACTCATCCTAAGTGTAATATCTGAAACTCTTGGACAAAATAAATCTCTGATCCCTTACATTTTTCTCTCAGGTGTTTTTCATAGCTCTAAAAAAGTTGACTAACAGAAGGACCACATTCATTTATTTTTAACTTAAAATTCACAAGCAGGTATAGTATAAAAATAAACACCTATTTGTTCTCCTTATGTGTGTTCCCTCTAGGTAATAAATACATGTGAGTAAATATATAGAATGTGTGTGTGTGTGTGTGTGTGTGTGTGTTTGCATGTGTGTGACAGACTATATATATAGTAGTCTGTCACTTCAGGACCTCTCTAGTTGGAGTACTCATATCAAAGTTATTGCAGAACACTTCCTGTGTCTTTGGATCACTATAGCAGATACCAAAAGGGAACAGACAGTCAAATAGAAGGAGAATAAAACATTTGGCTGCAATTCCTCTAGTGAGATCCTTGCGAGTAAATCAGTCAACACCTGAGGTCACTGGTCTGCAGGTTCTACTAACAGATTAAGAAAACAGATATTTACCCAGCTAGATTTGCTAGCTGCAAGTAGGCATATATATATATATATATATATATATATATATATATATATATATTTATATATATAATATACAATACTTTATACATACATATTATATATACATATGTGTATGTGTTTCATGGATTTGTCTTTTAGCTCCATTATAATGGTGACTAGTATTGTTAAAAGCCCTGTGGAGACACATAATAGCAGCTAATATATATTATATATTTCCTTGAGAAAATAAAAAAACTAGCATATAAATATTTTATTTCAATCATAAACTTTAAAGACAGTCTCCCTAACGCTTAACTCGAGCCCAGCTTCTAAAAATTATTAGACCTTTTCTTCTAATCAAAGAATTTAACCCACAAATTTCTATTCTTATCAAAAATCTAATTGCTGTACCTTTGATGGAAATGTCTGCAATATGAAATCTTCTAAAGAGCCTGATCACTGAAGATGTGCATCTCCTCCAGAAGCATATTTATCCCCCTTCAAACTGAAAACGGTTCCAGATGTTTTTGGGCAACACTCTTCCAGTGCAGCTGCCATCTGCAGCAGTGTACCTGGGAAGTTCTGACACTTCCGTCATTCTGAGAAACGTGCTAAATAAAATTGCACACAAGATGTTCATCTGGGCTACCAGCAATTAGCAGATTAAAGTGAAATGATCGCTGGTGAAATTGGAAGAACAGTAGCCACTTGAGCATGTGTTCATGGCATACAAAAGAATGGTACTTTGTATGGATACAAAACCTGTTCTCCAAGAGTCATTTGTTTTGAAAATGCCACTATAACAAAGAAATGCACTCGACGGGAATTTGTTAGATTACATGTTTTTAATTTGGTCTTTCGATAATGTAATTATATTAGACTTTGCTTTACTCCAAACGTTCCTTCAGCTAATGAGTTCAAGCCCATATGGACTGAGTTCCTGTCTCAAAGAACTGAAATAGTAAAGTCAAATGAAAATGCCTTTTACGTGGTCTAAGTCTAAAAGCTGTAATAATGAGCACTGCCTGGTACCTGTAACCCACTGGTAAGGGAGAGGCAGTTTCTAAGTATTATTTCTAAACATATGCAAGTTCTTCCCTGACTTTATAGAAAGACAATGGCCCACTCTGCTAGTTGTGGTTGGGTTTAAGCCTGGTGTTGTGAGGTTCCAGGTCTGTTATTCAAAGAGTCTCCCACTGATTGAAAAACAACAGAAATTTTTCTTTAAAGTAAAGTAATGATACACATTAGAAAGGAATACACTGTCAAGACTGACAGTGGATCACACAGCTGAAGGTACTCTAGAGTGTGCAAAATAGTTATGGGGCTCCTTTTTAAGGAGTTGAAGAGAAGAAGTTTTTGGCTCATGAGGGACATAGTTTAGATAGTTCTCTAATTATATAATAATTTTTAGTAATGCAACTGGTTTTATTCATATACATGTCCAGTTATACATATATAAAATGCTCAATAGAAAACTCTCCCTAAAAGTTTACTTGGAGAACAGAGATCACTTTATTAAGAATTCTCCCAAACTAGTTCAGCCTTTCCTACTCTTACACACAGACATAACTGAGTATGACTTAATAGAATCTAAGTTTGAGCATTGTTAAGGGAAGGATAAACATTCCATTGTTCAGAGTATGGTGCGTATAGCTTGATGAAGGGAGGGTCCTATGTTGCTAGTAAGTTGCTAGGTGCATTGTTCAGAGAGAGATATGTGAATATTATGTACAAATAAGAGTCTTGGATGTCAAATGGATTACTAAAGAGGATTGTATGCATGGCCTGAACTAAGTGGGATCTCGTGCTGCTACTCCATGTCTGATGCTTGCCTGCCTAAACACTCCATCTCCTACACACTGTTACCTTTATCATATTTATTAGACATTCCAATGAACATTTCAAGTGGTTCAGAGGTCTACTAGCTCATTAGAAAAATATTTCTTGAAACCTAGGGGCACACATACACTGTTCTTCTTTTCCCATATAGAAAGTAGATGATGTAAAATTTCTCCATACAAGTTGCTAAAATGATATTAGCATTATTTCAAACATCTTCCTAAGTTGACTACAACAAGGCTGTCTTAAAAAAAAAAAACCTGCACTCACTGTCCTCAAATCTTCTCAACTCTGCAGAAACAAGTTGTACTCAAGAGCAGGAGAAACATTCTGTTGTCATGATCCAAGTAGTTCCTTCTCTTGGCCTTTATTTCCCATTCTGTTTATTGTCTTATCTCAGGAAACTCTTCATCTCCATGGCAATCCAGCTTCCTGCTTTCTGTGTTCCCTGCATAGCTTTCATCCTTATACCTGTTCTTCAGAGTTCAGTCCTTAGTCCTCTATAACCATTCTTGAGAAATCATCCATTTCCATGGCAATGCTGATGGTTTCTATACATCACTGTCAACCACTTCACTCCCTCTGCTCTTCCTGGGTTCTTTATTTCTGTAACAGCAGGAAATACCCACCTTGCTACTAAAGTTAGGTGTGGGGGCTACTTTCTTTGTTCTCCTTCACAGCAAATGTCAGATTCTGTTATTATCTCCTAAACATCTCCAGAACCCAATTATTACTCATACCTTATTCTGCTCCATGGCCCTCACTTTCAAGCATGACTGTCACAGCCAAGCTTATCTTCTTTGTCTTACTTGGCTTGATATGACACCTCTTCAATTTTATTTGTATTATTATGATAAATTTATATTAATTACATATAATGTATATTAGTATGAAAAAATTAAAAATCTTCCCAAAGTCAAATTAATACCATGTTGAAAATTCTTTGAGAGTCTTCTTGCCCTTCTAATAAAATACAAGGTACTGAGAATTTTATTCTACACTTCAGTGACATAATCTAAGTTTAGTTAGTTTCCCAGGGCCGTCTCCCTCTTTAACTTGACTATATGCTTGGCCACACTGAACTAGATGTAATCTCACTAATACAAGAGTCCACCTGCTCTTCTCTCTGGCCATCTTCTCAAGCTAAGGCTAGATTCTCTTCCTTTGGGATGAATATTTCTAGACTTTTAGCCAACATTTGCCTCATTATGGTTTGAATTCCTGTTTCTACCTCTACCACAAGATAGGCTGAGACCAAGTGTACTCTCTCTTAAATCCCAACACGCTATAGAGTGCTTGGTCATATTCAATTGAGTATATCAATTTTTAAAAGAGAAAACTGTTCAATTAGAACTCAAACTTAATGTATTTTCCATTATTACTCTATATCAGCCTTCTAACCTAAAACCATACCACAATATACTGCGTCATTCTCGACTTTATAACTATCTGAGTACTTTTAGCCCAACTCAGAGTTCATCTTCTCCTTGAATCCCAAAATAATTGAGCAGAAATAAAATCAATATAATGCTTATCACTCTTTACCATTCTTTAATATCTTTCATTAATTCATATCTTCTCCCTGAACAAAAAAATTCTTCAAGGATGAGTGCCCAGATTCATATGATTTAACTACTCTAAACCAAACTATAGCAAACACATGCCACTCAAACCATGTTTATGAATTGCTACATTTTTGTTTGCATGTTTTGGTGGTTTGAATAATTATAGCCCCACAGGCTCATAGATTTGAATGCTTGTTTATCAGGGAATGGCACCTTTGAAAGGATTAGGAGGGGTGGCCCTGTTGAAGGAACGGTGTCACTAGGGATGGATTTTGAATTTTCAAAAGCCCAAGCCAGTCCCAGTGTCTCTCTCTTCCTGCTACCTGTGGATCCAGATGTAGAACTATCAGCTACTTCTCCAGCACCATGTCTGCCTACATGTTGCCATGCTCGCTGGCATAATAACAAAGGACTAAAGTCCTGAAATTGTATGCAAGCTCCAATTAAATACTTTTGTTTATAAGAGTTGTGATGTTCATTGTGTCTTTTCATAGCAATAGAACGCTGACTATGACACATGTGTAGCAGGGTTATTTTCAGATTACCTTCCTAAAAAGTGAATATTTCAAGCTATTAACTCATTACAAAAAAATTCTGAGTTCTTTGTAGAATTTTTTTAGTGCAAATTCTGAACTAAGTTTTTTTTAATTTTTACACATAGATTACATAGAAAAATATTCCTGAATTTCAAAATATATTGAGAATGATGAATAAATTTTTAACTTTATTGAAGTATTTTGAGATTTACTTTGTTATCTAAAACTTAGCTGTATAAATTTGGTAGGTATATTTGAAAAGTATATATTGCCACAGTGTTTTAAGTAGTTTTTTAAATACAGATAGAATAAGCATATTTTTTCTCATAGTTATCTAGTGACCACGAGCCAGGCTGTTTGTCATAATTATGTGTTTGTCATTAAAAATGGTCTCTCATGCTCTGACAGTACCCCACTAATACAGAAGTAGAGGCTTGAGCACAAGGTCCCCAGTGAAGGAGCTAGAGAAAGGACCCAAAGAGCAATCATATATTATATTTATTATATAAATATTATTATTATCATATTAATATATGATAATGATATTTATATAATTTATTTATAAATAATAATTATTTATTTATTATAATATTATTATTTATTTATTATATATTACATTTATTATATTTTAGCAAGAAGTTTGCAACCCCTTATGAGAAACAACAATATGAACTAACTAGTACCCTCAGAGCTCCCAGGAACTAAACCACCAACCAAAGAGTACACATGGTGGTACTAATGGCTCCAGCAGCATATGTATAGCAGAGGATAGCCAAGTCGGTCATCGGCCCTGTGAAGGTTCTATGCCCCAGTGTAGGGGAATGCCAGGGCCAGGAAGTAGAAGAGAGTGAGTTGTTGAACAGGGGGAAGGAGGATGGAACAGGGTTTTTTTTTCCAGAGGGGAAACCAGTAAAGGAGATATCATATGACATGTAAATAAAGAAAATATCTAATAAAAAAAGAAAATATATAATAAAAAATAAGAAATGTAAAAAAATTGGTTCTCTCAACTTTTCTTTGCTCATTTCAATACTATAATATTAACTTTATTCACCCTTACTTTCATTGAACTTTATTCAATACTTAAGAAGGTTATTCAACATTGTTTCTCCACTTCAAAACCTGTGTGTTTAGATGTTCACACAAGCATCCTGGCTAGCTTTGGGCCAGCTTTACATAGTGTAGCTTTTCTTCATCTCTGTGTTCCACTCTGATTTATTGCTATGTCTTTATTGTGTTTCTCATAAAAAGAATAGGCAGCATGTTGCTTTGTTTTCTGTCTGATGACTTTTGTAAACTAGCACATTTAGTATTTGTAATAATTAGGATTCTTCTATTAAGTTGCCTAACTTGTCTGTACATATATAGCTTGTTTTTCTATCTTTATTTTTCCTATTTTACTCCTTTTAGATTAAGATTCTTTCACCTTTCTTTTATTTCTCATTGGTAGTGTGGCTGTTACTAACAACTACTCATCCATTTTAACATTTACAACATAATGAACTTTAAACTTAATTAACTCCTCTTTGTAGTGAATAATATAAAGACTTTAGCACTAACCTCTGTCAGCTCTTTTTGACATGACTTCACTCTTTGTTTGAATTTTAAGCCTACTTCATACATATTGTTAATGTTCCATGACATAATATCTAACAATTGCTTTTAGTTATATTTTCTTCTTAAAATCAAATTTTCCTTACAAGGTTATTCTTCTCCTCCTAAAGTTGAGTTTAAAATGTTCTAACACCAGATCTATTTACAGTAAACACACTTGAGCTATTCTTTTCCTCCTGAGATTTTGTTTCACTGCATATAGAACTCTGGTTGGACATACACTGCTCACAATGTTGGACGGTATTACTCTGTTGGCCATCAACGTCCATGGATGCTGCTGAGCCTCATGTCAGTATCCTTCTCTAATTGTTTTTTCTCTCTGGCTCTTTTCAAACTAGGCTCTTAATATTCAGTATTATACAGATTTACTTTTAAAAAGTTGGTGTGAATTTCATTTGATTTGCATAATCTCAAATTCCCTTAGCTTCCTGAATAAGAATTTTTATCAAGATTCTGGAAAATTTTCAAGCATCATTTCTTTGAATACTGACAACTGGCATTGTGTTTGGAAGGTACATCATCTTGTATGTATAATTGTACCATATAACTCCATCACGTATGCTTCTTAATTTCTTTTCTACATCTCCCAGATCCAGCATCTAATATACTACTTCTCTTTACCTATTAACCTTCATTATTATATTATATACAAAATGTACATAACAGACCATTGTTTACACTTATCCCATGAACCCCAGCTAGGATAAGAAACTGAATATTAAAAGCACTCTCAGAACACAATTCCACCTCCCTTCCTCCTCATCAACTCAGGTAAACTTTCCTGGCATTGGTGTTAATTACTGTCTTCAGTCCTCTTAGTCAGCAGCCTTTAAGAGCCTTTCTTTCAGCTCAGTCTACTATGTGAAATTAATGTAAGAAGAATTGTATAGCATCCATTCTTTCATATGTAGCTCACATACATGATCATTACTTCTGACAATTGTCCATATTAATTTTGGTATCAATCATTTATTCATTTCTATTTTATTATAGAATCAACATCTTGGATATAATATTCATTTCACTTCCTCTGGTTTCTATTTTCTAATTTTGACCCAATAACATTTGTCTATTATGTGCCAGTACCTTCAAGATGAAATATTTTTTAAAATTGTGACTTTTTTTAATTGTCATTGTCTGTGTTTTCTATGTATGTGCATACACACATGCTCATGTATAGACAGGTACACTGTGTCCATATGTATGTGGGTGCCAAAGGACAATGTTCTGATTCATTCTCTAGGAATGCTCATCATTTTTTGAGGCAGGGTCTCTCACTGGCCAGGAAGTCATTGACTAGGCTTAGATAGCTAAGCCAAAAGTCTCGGGAATCTACTTTCTCAGTCTCCCCAGCAGTAGGATGACAAACTCTCAACAAGATTTTAAGTTTATTTCTTACAAACAAACCCTCCTTGTTTCAAGGAAAGCACATTATTGACTTACCTACCTTTCCAGCTTCCATTTCCCCATTGTTCATAAATGTGTTTATCAGTCTAAAGTTATCTTAAATTTCCTAGGTGTATAAAAAGTCTCAAAGCTCTCTCTTCTATTGTGTTACATACATTCATTTATAAATTTAGTTATATTAATTATAGATGCTTATTTTATACAATTTCATTATTTTAATGAATACACACACACACACACACACACACACACACACACACACAATGGCATCCTGTGGTCACTGGTTCTACTGACTCTCAGAAAAGTTTCATTTCTTACAATTTTTTATTATATATGTACACACATGTGTTTACATGTATATGTGTACATGCACATGTGTAAGTGTGTATGTGTGTACTTGACTTTGTACATTGTGTGCATTTGTGTGCTTGTGTGTGTATATTCATGTGCATGTGTGCACACATGTGTTTAATAGCTACCTATTAAACAGATGATGCTACTTGCCTCTATAACATGCCTCTGAAAATGAAACTATTAATAATATCTTGCTATTCTTTATTTTAAAAGTCAATATTTTGTAAGAAAAGTTATATTCTGAGAACATTGTGGAACACATTTGAATCCTAGGTTAAAAGCATGACATAAAAGTGTTCCAGTTGGGTAAGGTAGCATATGTCTTATATTCTAGAATTGTAAGACTGGGCTTGCAGCATCATGAGCCTGAGATCAAAATGGGCTACATAGCAAACTTCAGGTTGACCTGGGCTATGAAACACAATTCAAAACAACAAACAGGTGTGAAAGTAGAATCGTTCTTTATGGTATATGTTTGCTTTTGCCATGTGTCTAAGGATAGTGTTGACATGAGACATATCTGAACTCCAGGCTAAATTTACCTTTTGCTTTATTAATTTTTTTAATTATATAGTACAAATGTGTGCTCTAACTTGTATCAATGCAGGTTCACAGTTGAGAATTCCCAGAAGCATGCTTCTCCTCCTGTCTTCCGAGCTTCCCATGTTCTTTGCTGTCTCTTCTCCATGGAATGTTCTTTATCTAAGTTCATACTCTAAACATTCTAGTCTTGGATGATTCTGGTGTTCTGACAGTGTCTCATGCCTACCTAGATCTGTAACTTAGAACACCTCCCTCCTTCCCATGCTGCAGAAGCCCCAGTATTCAGTTGCCATAGATACAGATACTGCTAGGTCAAGTATCAATTTTACTCTGCATTGGTGCTGTGGATGTCTACTTATGTATCATTCTTGGTCTCTGAACGTTTTCATCTTTCAAATTTCAAGTTGGGTCAAGTTTCCTGTTGTAACAGCCACCACCATATATATTTCAGAATTTTAGTTGTTCTATACATGGTGGGATTTCTCTGAATATTATGCTCATGAAGAATGTAACATAAAGTGGTGTATTCTCGGTGGCACAGATGTCCACTGATTCAGTGACACTTATAACCCAAGACCTTTTACAAGATGACTGATTTAATGTTAAGAACATTAGTTTCCTGAGAGAAGTATTTTCTGCCAGAAATCCATTTACCCATCCACATGTCCTCCAATCCATGGGTGAAGTCAGTCACACAAAGTCTTTGAAATTTTGTTTTAAACAT
>JADRCD010165335.1:0-11600 GCA_019843815.1 Montemys delectorum | reverse complement strand
CTTATTTATAATAATAAATAAATCTTAAAAAAAAAAAAAAAAAAAAGATAGCCAGGCAGTAGTGGCACACACCTTTAATCCTAGCACTTGGGAGGCAGAGGCAGGTAGATTTCGGAGTTCAAGGCCAGCCTGGTGTACAGAGTGAGTTCCAGGACAACCAGGGCTACACAGAGAAACCCTGTCTCGAAAAACCAAAAAAAAAAAAAAAGATTCATTTATTTCATGTATGTGAGTATACCATCTCTCCAGCCCACGATTCTACTTCTTAAGGTGGGCCTTTTACTGTTTAAATGCCCTCTTTACATCCTCTGAATAGGACCATTACAAACTATGCCCTGCCTAATATGAAATGAAACAGGAAACTGGGAGTTTTGAGGGTAGAAACTAAACTGCGCAGCCTGATTTTGATAACTGTCCCTCAGATACATCTGACCTAAAGCACAACACTAGACACATGGCAGACAGCAGACCACCCAGATTACACCATCATTACCTCTGACCCCAAACCAAGTCACCACAGGAACAAGAATTCCATGTTGTCCCAGCCCAGTGGAGAAACACAACACTTTAGAAGAAACTCAAGCCCGAGGACGTGCCTGTTGAGGAGAACTTACCAGAGCATGCTCGAAACCCTAGGTTCACTGTCCCACATGACCTAAATTGGGTATAGTGGTCACACCTGTAATCCCAGCCTGGCAGTTGGGAGATAGAAGTGGGAAGGTGAGAGGTTCAAGGTCAGCCGGGAGGTGTTGTCAGACAACTTTAACCAGGGAGGCAAGTGAATCTCTGTGACTTTGAGGCTAGCCTGATCTACAGAGCAAGTTCCAGGATACACACACACAAAAAAAACCTTGTCTCAAAGAAAAACAAAAACAAAAAGAGAGAGGAGGGAGGAGGAGGAGAAGGAAGAAGAGGAAGAGAAGGAAGGGGAGGAAGAAGAGGGGAAGAGGAAGAGGAAAAGAAGGAAGAAAAAAAGAAAATTGTTCAAGGTTATCCTTCTTGTTTAAAACTCAAAAAAAGAGGAAAAGACAGGGTCATAAGTCCAAGGCCTGCCTCAGCTACCTGGAGACAACTGCCTCAAAATAAAAATGTAAAAAGGGCGGTCATGTAGCATAGAACACTGTAAGGCCTGTATTTGTCCCACCCCAGTACTGTAAAAACATGTAGGTTTCAAAGTCCCATTCTGTTTGTTTGTTTGTTTGTTTGTTTGTTTTGTTTTTTCAAGACAGAGTTTCTCTGTATAGCCCTGGCTGTCCTGGAACTCACTCTGTAGACCAGGCTGGCCTCAAACTCAGAAATCTGCCTGCCTCTGCCTACAAGTGCTGGGATTAAAGGCGTGCACCACCACTGCCTGGCTCAAAGTTCCATTCTTAAGAATCTCCATGGTTCATGGGCTGGCAAGATAGCTGAGTGATTAGGAGCACTGGCTGCTCTTCCAGAAGTCCTGAGTTCAATTCCCAGCAACCACATGGTGGCTCACAACTCTGGTGTGTCTGAAGACAGCACCAGTGTGCTCATATAATAAATATATCTTGCTGGGCAGTGGTGGTGCACGCCTTTAATCCCAGCACTTGGGAGGCAGAGACAGGCAGATTTCTGAGTTCCAGGACAGCCAGGGCTACACAGAGAAACCCTGTCCCAAAGAAACTATATATATATATATCTATCTTAAAAAAAAAAAAAAAAAAAAAGAATCTCTGATTCAGTGGGCCTGTGCCCAGCCACTTGCAAGCATTATAGGTAAACTGAAGCAAATGCTTGAGCCTCTAATGTGAGACAGTCTGCAGGGCAGTGACCTCAAAACACTCTTCCTTACCCAGAACTATCCAACAGAAACAGTCTGAGCCATACTCAAGCTCATGGCCATGCATGTTCATTAACCTCCCATCAAACATCAAAGGAGCAGGGGCAGGAATGGAGAGGCGCCACAGTGGCTCAAAGCATCACTGGTTTTCTCCCAAGGGGTCCAGGTTTGAGTTCTCAGAACCTACATGGTAGCTCCCAAGCCTCTGTCACTCCAGTTTCAGGGCTTCTGACACCCTCTTTTGACTTCTCCAAGCACCAGGCAGGCATGTGATACAAAGGCATACTTGCAGGAAAAACACCCATCTACGTAAATGATATTTTTTTATGGCCGAGGAGCCAGGGACGTGGTTTGGTTAGTAGAGGATTTGCCTACCTTGAACGAAGTCTTAAATTTAGCCCCTGGCACTGCATAGCTGGCCATGATGGTCTGTGGCACTGCATAGCTGGGTATGGTGGTATATACCTGTGCTCTCAGCACTTGGAAAGATCAGAAGTTCAGGATCACCACTTACATAAGGAATTCAAGGCCAGCATAGGCGACATGAGATCTTTTTATTGAAAACTAAATTAGACTGACTGAACAAGGCACAAGGGAACTCTAGAATCCAAGACATGTCCTATCTTCACTTTTTTTTTTTTTTTTTTTTTTTTTTTTTTTAGTTTTTCAAGACAGGGTTTCTCTGTGTAGCCCTGGCTGTCCTGGAACTCACTCTGTAGACCAGGCTGACCTCAAATTCAGAAATCCGCCTGCCTCTGCCTCCCAAGGGCTAGGATTAAAGGTATCCTCACCTTTTGAAGCTCATCTGGGATGTGTACATATTCGAGAAGGCATCACGTTCTGTACTCGACTCCCATGCATTTATTATGTTCTAAAGGTAACAATGGGGAGGTAATAGTCTAAAGGCAATAATACAGACGAGTGCTGTGTCCTCAGAGGCTAGAGACATCAGGTCCAGACGGTTAAGAGCCACCTGATGTGAGCACTGGGAACTGAACCCAGGGCCTCTCCAAGAGTACATGATCTTAACCACTGAGTCATCTCTTTAACTTCCAGATGTTTTTATGTGGATTCTGAGGTTGAGATTCTCATGCTTGTACATGGAATCACTTTACTGAGCTATGGATGTAGCACCCCCCCCCAATAATAATCTTTTAAAATATGTATTTTTATTATGTGTCTGTATATTGTATGTGCATATGAGTAGTCATCACTTTACTGAGCTATGTATGTAACACCCCTCAAATAATAATCTTTTAAAATATATATTTTTGCCAGGCAGTGGTGGCACATGCCTTTAATCCTAGCACTTGGGAGGCAAAGGCAGGTGGCTTTCTAAGTTCAAGGCCAGCCTGGTCTACAGAGTGAGTTCCAGGACAGCCAGGGCTACACAGAGAAACCCTGTCTCGAAAAAAAAAATGTATTTTTATTATATGTTTGTATGTGTGTGTGTATATATATACACATACATATATATATATGTATATATATGTGCATATGCATGTGCATGTGAGTAGCCACAGAGGCCAGAAGAGTCAAACCTCCTGTAGTTGGGGTTACAGGCCGTTGTTAGCTGTGTTGGTGTTAAGAACCTGACTCTAGCCGGGCAGTGTTGGTGCACACCTTTATTTTTTTTTAAAGATTTATATGAGTACATTGTAGCTGCTTTTAGACACACCAGAAGAAAGCATCAGATCCTACTACAGATGGTTGTGAGCCACCATGTGGTTGCTGGGAATTGACTCAGGACCTTTGGAAGAGCAGGCAGTGCTCTTAACCGCTGAGCCATCTCTCCAGCCCTGGCACACACCTTTAGTCCCAGCACTTGGGAGGCAGAGGCAGGCAGATTTCTGAGTTTGAGGCCAGCCTGGTCTACAGAGGGAATTCCAGGACAGCCAGGGCTACACAGAGAAACTCTGTCTCGAAAAACCAAATAAGATTTAATCATCTCTCAGTGAGTAGCTTCATCTCAGACCAGGAAAATCAGCTCAAGCAGCCCGTTTCAAATAATATACAGCCATTATGGGCCAGTATGGACCAGTATGGACCAGTATGGACCAGTATGGACCATCAAAGCCTTGGGAAATCCTCAACCCTTGATGAACAAAGGAAAAGACTCCAAGTTATTAAAATGAAGATAAACATCCGGATGTGGGGGCTTGTGCTTATGTGTGCCAAGTTACTTGGGAATTTGGGCGCCCAAGCATCCAGAGAGCAGAGCCTGGATACCAGAAGACGCAGGTTCAAGGCCAGGCTCAGCCCTATTGTGAGCCTAGTCCCTACCTCAGCAGAGGTTTCAGGACCCCATAGAAAAGTGAAAAAAGGCCCCCACTTAGGCATGTGCCATCTGCTACAGACTCGCTGGCACACTCCGTCAGAGTGCTTCCTGAAGGCTCCGGGTCTGTCTCAGCTTCGTAGCCCTTAGCAGGCTTGGCATCCGTACACAGGCACTTGGTGCAGAAACCCATAGGAGCACTCAGAACGCCTTCCCTGTCATCCTGCCAGGAAGACCAGGGAAAGATAAGAACTCAATCCCAGCTCAGGGAGGAAGTATCAGCCGTCTTTGCCCAGAGCACCGGGGATGTTGCCAATGCCCGTCTGTCTCCACCAGATGTCAGCTGGGCCTGCTTCTCTGAACAAATAAGCCGAGATCTCACCGAGATTATTTTCTTTGTAAAGATACAAGTCGACCTCCTTAAGAGGAATCTTCAGGTGGCCCGAGTTTGCCAGATTACCCCCAGATCAAACCTGGCAAGCCTGTTGAAACCTACCTTCATTTAAAAATGTATAGCTATCACATGATGTGCGCCTTCACAACCTAGAGCCATGTTCATGTACTCATTCTCAAGAGCAGGAGCACACGTATGGAGGTCAGAGAACAACTTCAAGCGCTGGTCTTCATCAGGTAGGTTTGCACACTGCCACACCAGGCTAGTTTTCTGGCCATTCTCTGTCTCCTCCTCCCCTCCCTGGCACACTAGGATTATAAAAACACACATTACAACATCCAGCTTGCTTTCTGTGGGATCTGAGGATCCAAACCTGGGTCCTTGTACTCACACTTCCCATCAGAACCACTTTTTTTTTTTAAATGTATTTACAAAGTGAGGGTTATGGGGACAGAGAGCAAAGGCCTTGTGCCAAGTCAAGCAGAATATGGTGCACAGGTAGCCCTGGGGCCAGAATACTGGCTTCAGTGAAGGCTGGGGCTGTGGTGGTTTGAATGGGAAGGGCCTCCTAGAATGCTTGGTCATTAGGGAGTGATGGGGACTAGGGAGATGTGCCCTTGTCTGAAGAAGTGTGTAGCTGCCCAAGCTAGGCCCCAGTGGCTCTATGCCTTCCTGCTGCCTGCTGATCTAGATGTAGCACTCTCAGCTACCTCTCCAGCACCGTGTCTACCTGCAAGCCACCATGCTTCTCGATGTTGTGATCATAAAAAGAGAAAGAGCTGTAAGAATATGTTCTGGCGAGGTATGGGGGAAGGGGGTGTCTCGGCCGGCCCATGCCGAGGCATCCATTCCCCGTGAGAGAAACCAGACACACACCGGTATAGTATAGCATAGAGTTTATTTAGGGGATGGGGAAGGGAGTTAAGAGGGTAACAGAGGCAGAGAAAGGCAGAGAGGAGAGAGGAGAGAAGTAGGGGATGGTCATGACCCCGTGGAGAGAGGGGGGAAGGGAGTGGGGAGAGAGGGGAACAAAAGGGCAACAGGCAAGGGAGAGAAGCAGGAGTAAGAGAGAGAGGAGGGGGCAAGCAGCCCCTTTTATAGGGCCAGGCCTACTGGTCGTTGTCAGGTAACCATGGGGAAGAGCATACCTGGCTGCTGCCGGGTGTCTGGGAGGGTGGAGTTTATACAGAATGCTAACATTCTTCATAACGATAATGGACTAAACTTCTGAACTGTAAGCTGGCCCCAATGAAAGGTTTTCCTTTCTAAGAGGTCATGGTGTCTCTTCACAGCAATGGAACGCTGGCCAAGACAGGTGCCTAAGGCAGCATAACCAAGCAGGCCACAGTTGACACATGAACCTTATCCTGGTGGCTTATGACAAGTCTGCCTCACCGCTACCTCCATCAAGGGTTAGCTAAAGCTCTTCTGTGTCCTCTTCACTCTGAGACATGGCTGACACTGGACAGAGGATGAAAGAAGGCATGCTTGCCCTCGTAACTGCGGCCCCGTGACACATAGCGCCTCTACCTCAGAACGGAAGGAAACCTACGTCCACACTTAAGCCCAA
Source organism: Montemys delectorum (assembly GCA_019843815.1). Taxonomy (NCBI): domain Eukaryota; kingdom Metazoa; phylum Chordata; class Mammalia; order Rodentia; family Muridae; genus Montemys; species Montemys delectorum. Next base: position 5,557 of record JADRCD010165335.1, on the reverse strand, counting down.
CAGGGCTGAAGGCCACATTTTGGTTGTGGAGTCCACAGGATTCTTGGCAAAGGGTACAGCCAATTAACCAGAGATGCCCAGCCAAATAACGGTGCCTGTCAGGTCAAGACACATGCTTCTCACACTTAAGTGAGGGTTCATATGTCTCCATCACAGCAACAACAAATCAGACAGTCCAAAGGGAAGGTTAAGTCAAACTGAAAAGTTCAGGGGAGCTGTGTGAGACTCAGGTGTGCAGCGAAGATGGCAGACAGTTGGATCAAAATATATTTTGTAATGTTGAGTGGTTTAATGTCAAAATTCAGAAGCCTGAGGGCAATCTAGGAGCACACCTGTAATTCTAGCACCCAGGAAGCAGAGACAGGATTGATATTTGACATCAGCTTGGCCTACACAGCAAAAGCCTCACACACAGACACTTTTAAATTTCCCGCCGGGCAGCGGTGGCACACGCCTCTAATCAAGGCCAGCTTGGTCTACAGAGGGAATTCCAGGACAGCCAGGGCTATAAAGAGAAACCCTGTCTCGAAAAAACCAAAAACCAAAAACCAAAAAACCAAAACCAAAAACACTTCCCACAAACATGCTTTTATACTTACTAAAAATGTGTGTGACATGGCATGTAGAGGTGGGAGCACGACTTTGGTAAGTGTTTTTTCTACATTCACTCTGGATTTTGAACAGGGCATTGAACTTGAGTCATCAGGCCTGCTCTTTACCTGGTCTAAGGAGCCATATTTCATTCCACAATCTTGTTTTTGACACGTTACCACTATATAACCCAGACTGGCCCTAGTCCTCCTGCCTCTGCCTCCCAAGTGCTGCCTATATGGTAACACCTGGTAAATCTACAGTGTCTGCAGTAAGAAACAGTCTGTGTAAGGGTGCTGGTACTGGTGGATGGTCCAGTTTTGCTGTCCAAGACAGGAGCCACAAGCCAGTTGCTGCTAGGGACCCCAGAATCTATACCAGATACCAAACTGTGGACTTCCTCATTAATGTTTTTCTTATATGCTTTAAGTGAACAATATTTTTTTTTCTTTTTTTCGGCAGCTAGAGAGATGGCTCAGAGGTTGAAAGTACTTGACTGCTCTTCTAGAGGTCCTCAGTTCAATTTCCAGCAACTACATGGTGGCTTACAACCATCTATGAGATCTAGCGCCCTCTTCTGGCATGCATGTATATATACAGGCAGAACACAACATCTTTTAATTTTTTTTTCTTTTTTTTTAAAAGATTTATTTTATGTGTATCAGTACACTGTAGTTGTACAGATGGCCATGAGCTATCATGTGTGTGGCTGCTGGGAACTGAACTCAGGCCTCTGCCGGCCCCAGCTTGCTCCTGCCCCTGCTCACTCCGGCGAAATTCACTGTAGCTGTCTTCAGACACACCAGAAGAGGGCGTCAGATCTCATTACGGGTGGTTGTGAGCCACCATGTGGTTGCTGGGATCTGAACTCAGGACCTTTGGAAGAGCAGTCAGTTCTCTTACCCGCTGAGCCATCTCGCCAGCCCCTTTTTTTCTTTTTTAATTGTGGCTTTTGGAAAACTGTCACAATGATGAGTCGGGTTCTATTTTTTGTTTGTTTTTAAAGACTTTTTATTTATTTATTTGAGTACACTGTAGCTGTACAGATAGTTGTGAGCCTTCATGTGGTTGTTGGGAACTGAATTTTTTTAGGATCTCTGCTTGCTCCAGTTGGCCAGCTCTCTCCAGTCAACTCTGCTCGTTCAGTCCCTGCTTGCTCCATCCCAAAGATTTATTTATTATTATACACAAGTACACCGCAGCTGCCTTCAGATGCACCAGAAGGAGGCGTCAGATCTCATCACGGTTAGTTATGAGCCACCATGTGGTTGCTGGGAATTTGAACTCAGGACTTTCAGAAGAACCTGACTGCTTTTAACTGTTGAGCCATCTCGCCAGCCCCAGGTTCTATTTTTTATATAATTTATTGTTTTATGTACACTGGTGTTCTGCCTACCTGTAAGTCTGTATGAGGGCATCAGGTTCCCTGGAACAGGAGTTACAGTTGTGAGCTGCTATGTGGGTGCAGGAAATTGAAACCCCCCCCCAAAAAAATCAGGTTGCATATTTACTGTATTTTACCAGACTATCCAAGACACTGTCAAAGGAGTTGATTTTTCTTCTAAGCCATCCTACGTGAAAAATTCACCCTTTGGCTCTGATGTTACAAACCTCTCCTGGCTTGATTCACGTGTGACTTAAGTCATTCACAGAGTCAAAACCATCCATGGGCCTGTATCCCTCCCTGCTCCCCTATGATCTAAAACTATCCCCCCGGCGGACCATTTAAGTACTGGCACTTGCCAGGTGAGTAAGGTGGCTCCTTGCTACTTAGAAGTGGTTAACAGCACGGAAGCTGGGGAGTGGCTGGCTTTGCAATTGGGCTTTGCTCTGCCAAGGGCTCCTGCCTCACTGGCTTGTGGATTCCGTATCACCATAGCATGGCACAGCTCACTGTGGGAAGTACGCTAGACCTTTAGTGCCCAATCTTGTTTTACCTTAAACCTGCAATGGCTGTGACTTCAGTTTCCAAAGCTGTCCTTGCAGCAGCAGTGACCTAGAACCCCGGCTCTGCAGTGACTGGCCACTCCTGTCTCTCTCAGGACTCAGAGGACGCTGATACCTGCAGTGAACTGGAAGAAACTGCAGCATCAAAGCCCAGCCCCCCGGGATCCCACCCTTCACCCCTAGCCTGGTCCAGGCTAAGATGCCTCTGATGACCACTAGTCACTCTGATGACTCTTGCCGGGCAGTGGTGGCGCATGCCTTTAATCCCAGCACTTGGGAGGCAGAGGCAGGCAGATTTCTGAGTTCGAGGCCAGCCTGGTCTACAGAGTGAGTTCTGGGACAGCCAAGGCTACACAGAGAAACCCTGTCCTGAAAACAAACAAAAAAAGATCTGAGAGACTGAGAATCTACATCCTCCCCCAGACCCTATGGCTTTGGCTAGAGGAGCCTGTCTCAACACCTAGTCCATCCCAAGAGAAGCACTCTGGTGTCATCAGGACTCTATCTGCTACATCCCCTCTCTACACCACACCCTGTGTTCTCCAAATGCAGAAGCCAGAGGACCGCTGGGCTGCCACCTGGTGGGGGTAGGGGGAAGAGCAGGCTAAAATGTCTTCCAAGATTTTGGGTCTTCTCTTTCATTTATCCCCTGGAGATTCAAAGATGGACCCTCTTTAGACCACACCACTCTCAAACATCTTTAGTCCCAGCCCCAAATCTTTGCCACCACCGAAGAAAAAGTGGACTCAAGGTTATAGTTTATACAATTCAAGATTTATGTAAATCCAAGATCCTTAAGGTATTCTTAAATTGCACAATGCTAAAGACATTCTATAAAAGAGTCAAACACACCACTGCAAGGTAATTCAATGAAGTTTGTTTTTTTTTAAATGCGTACAGGGAAAAAAAAAATCAAATCCCCAAATGACAGTCTCCCATACAGCTTCCTGTCTGCACAGGAAGCGCAGGGACCCTGGCTGGAGCAGTAGGGAGGTCAGCCCCACTCTGTGGGATGGACGGACTTCCATTTCCTCATGAAGAATGTGGAAGAGTTTTGAGTTCCCTTTGTTCTCCAGTGTGTCTTGTACAAAATATTACATTTTTTAAACATATATTTACAGAGTTTGCACAAATAGAAAATGGTTACAAATTACAACCAGGCTTGGCAAGATAACAGTTTCCTCTCCCCCCACTCACTGGGGTCAGGTGTGACAATTGCTGCTATTTACATCTATGTTTAAAAAAGTCTGAGTTCCTAGAGACCCGAGGAAGTATATAAAACTGCTAAACACCATCAATTCATCCAAGTGAGCAATCCAGGGAATCGATATCAATTAGTCCATGTCTCACTCCCTGAATAAAGACTCTGAAATTGACCCTCTCAGCCAGCCCCACACCCGCCCTGGCCTGCCTGTTGCAGCGTGTGGGGTTTGGGTGGGGAGAGGGGAGCGGATGGAATGGGAACAGGGCAGCCTGGGTAAGAGGCCTTCCTGCAGACAGCCTCCAGCAGGGCTAAGCCAGCTGGCTGGTGAAGCGCCACTCTAAGGCTTTGAAAGGAACACACAGCCCCTCCTGGGGAGGAGCCTCCTTCCCACAGGACAACGGGATGGGGAAAGAAGACTCAGTGAGAACAACGTTTGTTACTCTGCTGTTAAATCTCTGTCCTGGGTGCCAAACCCAATCTCAACAGTACAAAGAAGACCGAAGCAGCTCAGGAGCCAAGGTCAAAGGCTGGCGTAGTAGCTGTCTACCCACTGTGCAAGGCCTCGCTCCACCAGCGACCGGTTTATCAACACCACCTGGAAAAGAGAGTCTTCTTGAGAATTCTGCATGGCACCTAAGGGCTAGGTCTCAAGTCAGCGTGGGTCCTTCTACCCAAGTCTCCGTCATTCATCAGCCAGGGAATACGTGCACACCTAAACCACAGAGCCCAGACAGGGTCCTTACTCAAATGCCATGCCCTTTGGCACAGGCTTCTAACATCCTGAAGAAACCCGAGCCTTGACAGTAAGGATGGGAGCAATGGTCAGAGGTCCTGGAAGATCTAGAGCAGAGTCTCCCCGCTTGGCACTAAGGATACTCTGTGTTGGGAGAGACTATCCCAGAAGTTCCATGTTCAACAGCACATCTAACTAGACGGCACTGCCCACTACATGACACTAACATCATCACTCCCAACCATGATGCCCAGTGTCCCAAGTGGCACTGGTCCCCAATCATGCTGTCTAACAGTGGCCAGAACTAGTTCCCAGTCAGCCTCCCGATGATGACAAAAGCTTGGGTAGAAGGGGGCGGACTCACTTCATCTCCAACCACACTCCATAGCTGAATCAGAGGAAGGCCAGTTGCACTGTAGCTTGTCACCTGCAGGGACATGGGGCAGAGAAAACAGCTTAGGCTGTACACACTTGAAACTTGAGGCAAGTTTTACTGTGTAACCCAGACAGGTCTCAAACTCAAAATCTTCCTGCCTCGCCTACAGAGTGATCGAGTAAAGGAGTGTGCCAGGCCTGGCTATGTGCTTCTTCAAGGTTGCAGGTCACTCCAGGCTCATGACCTCAATTCTCAGTCCTTCCAGGTTCAGAAAGAATTTAAGTGTCAGATCTCAAGAAGTCTGGACACTTAGCTGCACTAAACAGGAGCCTCCACTGACAGCCCCTGGCTTCTCTCCAGCCTCCTGCCCACCACCACACCTGGGCCAGCCTCTCACAACCCCCCCACACACACCTGGGCCAGTCTCCCCCTCCTACACACACACACACACACACACACGGGCCAGTCTCCCCCTCCTACACACACACACACACACACACACACACACACACACACACACACCTGGGCCAGCCTCCTACTCCCTCCCTATCCCCATACCTGGGCCAACCTCCTACTCTCCATAAACACTTGGGCCAGCCTCCTGACCCCCCCCCCCCCACACCTGGCAGCCTCCTCACCCCACCACAGACACCTGGGCTAGCCTCCTACTCCCTCCCTATACACATACACACACTTGGGCTAACCT